>JAFIRS010003226.1:0-148149 GCA_018342105.1 Gonioctena quinquepunctata | reverse complement strand
CACTTTGCATAGATGGAAAAAAGTTAGAATCATTTCTTTGAGAGACACTTTGAAATTAGTGTTTTCTGACATTAAAACCTGTCATGGGGTATGATAGATTGATTTGTTGAAAATATAAACAGGATGTTCATAAAATCAGATGTGGAATCATCTGCGACTGAAAGATAAACTTTAGTCACTATCTTCCATCGTCAAGATAACCTCTTGTGGGGTATTCATGTTGAAAAGGGAAACATTCTCAATTGAATATTGATAGAATTTTTAAAAAAGATTTTTTAATGTCTAAAAAACTTCCCCGGCTAAACCCGCTGGACATTGAACTACATCTGATAGATATTCTGAAAACCCTAACTCAAAAGAAAAAATCTGAAATTAAAATTTGCATTTCCATTCAGATAGTTATTTGATTTTCTATTCCAGTCTTAATTAAGAACTCATAAAGATGAATGAGGCAAAGAAGAATGTTTTCCAAAAGAGAGTACTCACCAGAAATCATTCGTAACATTGACGCAGGAGAGACATCGCATTCACTAGGTCTTCAATACATTTTTGTCGACGAAAATCTATTTCACGCTTCCACGATCATCAGGAAGACCGGAAGAAATGGGAAACACATTTTCAAGAAGCAATCTCACTTTGCAAAGATGGAAAAAGTTAGAATCATTTCTTTTGGAGAGACACTTTGAAATTAGTGTTTTCTGACATTAAAACCTGTCATGGGGTATGATAGATTGATTTGTTGAAAATATAAACAGGATGTTCATAAAATCAGATGTGGAATCATCTGCGACTGAAAGATAAACTTTAGTCACTATCTTCCATCGTCAAGATAACCTCTTGGGGGGTATTCATGTTGAAAAGGGAAACATTCTCAATTGAATATTGATAGAAAGATTTTTCTGTGAATTGAAAAATCCACGATTAAAATGAAGTTATTTTTTGTGAATGTCTAACAGAAAACAACTACTTCCCCGGCTAAAGCCACGCTGGACATTGAACTACATCTGATAGATATTCTGAAAAGACCCTAACTCAAAAGAAAAAATCTGAAATTGAAAATTTGCATTTCCATTCAGATAGTTATTTGATTTTCTATTCCAGTCTTAATTAAGAACTCATAAAGATGAATGAGGCAAAGAAGAATGTTTTCCAAAAGAGAGTACTCACCAGAAATCATTCGTAACATTGACGCAGGAGAGACATCGCATTCACTAGGTCTTCAATACATTTTTGTCGACGAAAATCTATTTCACGCTTCCACGATCATCAGGAAGACCGGAAGAAATGGGAAACACATTTTCAAGAAGCAATCTCACTTTGCAAAGATGGAAAAAGTTAGAATCATTTCTTTGGAGAACACTTGAAATTAGTGTTTTCTGACATTAAAACCTGTCATGGGGTATGATAGATTGATTTGTTGAAAATATAAACAGGATGTTCATAAAATCAGATGTGGAATCATCTGCGACTGAAAGATAAACTTTAGTCACTATCTTCCATCGTCAAGATAACCTCTTGTGGGGTATTCATGTTGAAAAGGGAAACATTCTCAATTGAATATTGATAGAAAGATTTTTCTGTGAATTGAAAAATCCACGATTAAAATGAAGTTATTTTTTGTGAATGTCTAACAGAAAACAACTACTTCCCCGGCTAAAGCCACGCTGGACATTGAACTACATCTGATAGATATTCTGAAAAGACCCTAACTCAAAAGAAAAAATCTGAAATTGAAAATTTGCATTTCCATTCAGATAGTTATTTGATTTTCTATTCCAGTCTTAATTAAGAACTCATAAAGATGAATGAGGCAAAGAAGAATGTTTTCCAAAAGAGAGTACTCACCAGAAATCATTCGTAACATTGACGCAGGAGAGACATCGCATTAATAACGTCATTTCCATGAAATCCACCAGTTTTATAAACACGATTTGGTGGAACTAAATTCGACCACCACATTAGCAGAGGTTATGTTGGTGTATCACAACATCAAAGATTAAATAGGATTCGCCTCCTAACCACGGTCGAGGACTGTTGGCGTTCTTAAGTTAGGAGTCAAGTAAATGTTAAAAGTGTATGTCCTGCCGTTTATAAACGTGCATTGCAAAAATAAAAGTATTTATGTGTAGTTAAATAAATGTTTGTGAAGATAACAGGTTCCTTCTTCTCTACGCCAGTAACCAGGCTGGATGACAACGGATTTGTCGGAAGAAGGGGCCTTTAATTGTACTATCAGAGGATACTGTAAAAGTCAGACTGCCGATAACGTGCATCGCAAATAACATTTTATGTGTAAAATTCGGGCATTCGTGGTATCATTTCGAGTGAGATTTCCAGGTGCCCTAAGAAAGGGGGCAAGTGGGGTTTAAACCCACGAGGTCCTCGGACATGGCCAACTTTTTGATGGGAAAAGGCCAAGATATTGGAAGAGAACGAGAGAGAGAAGATTGAATAATATACTGTGTTTTCGATTTTTCAAATGTTTTGTAGTCTTTTGCTAGCGAAACGATGCACTGCATCATCATCTTCAGATTCATCCAGTTCATAAGACGATGAATTGATGATCTCCAATATTTATAAAAGCCCTCAAAAACATAAAAAAATTGGTAATTATTTCTAAATGATTACTAGATATAGCGATTTGAACTTTGTATCATTTCCGATTATCGAGGGTAACTGTGGAAGAAAGTTTAAAATAATTCCAATTCGAGTCGCAACCAACAAGTGTTGGTAAGCCCCCAGTACAGCCTACTGAGGCATTTCTATTGACATTATGGATAATGGCAAATCAAGAATGTTTCAGAAACCCGACGGTTTGGTTTCAGTCGGGGACACGCTCATACAATTTTTGTGACAACTGTTGAAAAAATTGGCATGCTTAAAAATAAATTCATCATATACATATTTATATTAGCGCCTGTAAAATAATGAGTTTGATGGAAACTTATTTTAAAGAGGATAAAAACACTACCCGCCAGTGGAAATTTCTTCTATTTCTTTAGCTGTTAATTCCACAGTTATCATTTCCCCATCAACTTCCAGATTTACATAAAAAATTCCAACGGATTCCATTAAATGAGCCATTGTTTCGAAAATATGTAAGAATAAGTAAATACTGAGCATGAGCATTCGATCATAAACCTAACCCCACAAATAATCCTATTCACCGAACTTATCATCATTTCAAGCCGTGGAAAAATAAAGATGTGGTGGACAAATTTGGTGTATATAAAAACAAAAGTGGTTGATCCACCAATGATAAAAAAAAAGACTTGGTGGAGACACCACAATACGCAAAGAGGGTAAACGTTATCTGAATAGGAGGTACTAATAAGCTCTAGCCAATCGGAATCTTGTAGCATTAACCCATCATAGTGACGTACATGGACATGAGTACAGGTGGCCCACGTAACATACAGAGTGGTACAATATACATTCAAGAGCCTGTAACTCTCAGATTCCAGAGTTCGGAGTGCGCTAGTACGCCACTGTCCAGAGAGAATGGTGGCCATGACATGTCCATATACGTCACTATGACACACAAATGATCTTTCATCTCTTTCTATTAGTGTCACCATTGTCTTATGGAGAATAGACTCTCCTACACAGATAACGTTTACTCTCCTTGCACAATACGCGCGTTTAGTGTGACGTCACGCGACCAATTTTTGTTGGTGTAAATCAGTCTTTGGATGTCAACAAAGCGTATTATAATCCCCTAACATTGTATAACTATATCCCTATAAGTGCTTAAATATCTCGAAAATTCTTTAAATACAATGTGTAAATAAAGTGCTGTGTTAACAAAATACGAGTTACGGTTTGTTTGCAGACTAACAAACACAACAAAAAAATGCAGTCGTGACGTATTCACTAAAGGCACGTATTATAATCCCATAATATCGTATAAGCATATGGCTATAAGGGCTTGAATATCTCCAGAATTATTTAAATGAAATGTTTGGATAAAGTGCTATGTTCACATTAAGGTTTGTTTCATATCAGACAACACAACAAAAAAATGCGGTCGTGACGTATTCACTAAACGCACGTATTCCACCACACCAAGTTGGTGGATATAAAAACGCGCGCGTCTGCGGTCTGCGGTTCCTCGTGAAACGGCTCTTATTCTTTATCAATGCCACAGAATATAGGATTCTGTGTCAATGCACTAAGTTGAGTGTTGTGTTGGCAACACTAATCTGATAATTTCTTTGATCCTTGGAGCAGAGTGAGTGTTCAATAATAATATAATTGCAATTTTTTTTTTATAGTTGTTGAAGTATATTCTCCTTCATTTGCACGTTTTGGAAAATTTTGGGTTTTATATTATCTGCCCCTTTGCATTTGACGTTGAGCTTATTTGGATGTTACAAAAACGAGGTGAGTGACAATTGATACCTCACGCTACGTAGTGAAAAATGTTACCATACGTGTGATTTATTACTTTCATTTTAGGCAAAATTTATTGGGTGTCTTATTTCAACAATCTTCACATTTTAATATGATTAGTTTTTATTTCTTTTGCAATATTGGCATCGACAAATATCTACAGTACTATATCTTTTTTAGGTTGCTGCGATTTCTGATACTCAAAGAACTTGGTTTTATTTTTTCCCATAATAAATCACCTGGAAGTGAATCTATTTCAGATTGTTTAGGAGTTTCCGTCCAGAAGGGCGCTAGTAATTTATATGACTTTAGAAAGACACAGAGGTAAGTTATCTTTAAATTTATTCCCTAGAAATAATTGTAAATTGTGATTTAATCTGGTGACTAGATATAAGTATCAGATCTCAGGTTCTGAATACATTCTTAGGAACCGATTCATCAATTAACAGGAATTTTTAGATTTGTGTCTATTGGGAAGATGTTTTAACGGGGCTCACACAGCACTAGGCCTGCCATTTAAGCTAGATTTATAGTTAGACAGACTGTAAATGTAGACACACTGCAAAAAGATCAACTATAGAATTTATGTACTCTTAGTTTATGAATGAAAGTAAAGGCATGACATAACGTAAGTGAAACAGACTGGAACGGAAGATTTGGCCAACTCTCATTTTTTTTCAGTGCATTTCTTGCGTCCGGCCAATCAATCCCGTCTTTTATTCTTCTCTTGGAAATTCTGTTTTTTCAAGACCTAATAATTCATTGAATACTCTAACAGTAATTCGCGTATACTTAAACAAGTGAAACTAAATAAAAGCTTGTAAAAATTGATCTAGATCAGCAGTCTTCATCTTTAAAAAATAATTGTAGTCATTCTCTATTTTTCTTTTATGGTTTATGGGTCTTGTTTTATAACTCTTAGTCTCCTAATTATTGTTCTTCTAGTTTGTCGACACTTTTCCAATGCTACTGCACACAACTGACACAACAGTCCCACAGCACCAAGAAGCTACCTTCATGTAATTCATAATGCATTGTGATACGGAAAATGAAGCATAGATAAATATTTAGAATATTATAATACAAATCCAAACCAACACAGTTTATGATTCGTATAATTTGTAGATTATGTTGAATGTCACTCATCACCTCTACCCATGCGCAAAAATTCCGTTCTGTCAATTTATAAATTTAATGATTTTTTACAGTCCGTTTGTTACGAATACACGTCTGTCTACGTTTACAGTCTGTCTATGTTTACAGTCTGTCTAACTATAAATCCAGCTTTAGTAGTACTTATGTATTATTGCTGCCTGAACAAAAATTCAAAATGAAAACATGGGGCTTCCAAATTCTTTCGGAGATGTGGCCTTCCAAAGAGAAGAAAGTGTCTTCCTTTTTAGCAACTAAAACATAACAAAATTTGGTTATTAATATTCACTCTTAATGTTCCCATTACAAATGTTTTGAACAACTTTATTTTAGCAAAAAATCAGTAATCATTCATACCACTGCATTCATAACCTAATTTTAGGCCAACAACATTAGTAAACAAATGTATTATTGAGTTTAAATTAGGTTATTTTAAAAATCATCAATTTTTGCTAAAATAAAGTTGTGTTTATTTAAAATGTTGGCATAAGGTCCAATAGATTTTACAAATAATAATATAAATAGGTTTCAAATTTTTTTATTGCTAAAAAGGATCAAGGCGAGTCCGTATCTCTGAAAGTATTTGAGATATTTTTACTTCGGAAGCAAGTCTCCATGTGTGAGTCCAACCATTGGATATTTAAGTATCTTTGACAGTAGAGATTAGATATTTTTTTAAAAAATCTTTATTTTTTGGTGAATTTTATCTTTTTTGTGAATATCCTGTTCATATATTTAAAGAAATAAACAATCATATTTTGCACAATCAAAGATTATGGCAGAAAAATAAGATACATTCACACCATCTGATTTTAAAGCCAAGCAGGTTTTTTCAAAAATAATTCATTTTTGAAATGGGGCGAGAATAATGAAAGGTGATTTAAATTGTGACAAGACATGCTTTGAAGTATTTTTATTCTGAAAAAAGTAGGAGGAAATTAATCCTTATTACTATTTCACCAAAAGTAATTGATTCCTGATTTGTGTTCAAGAGATCAATGAAATGCCAAAGGACATGGCAAGAATTATATAAGATATTTGGTTTCGGAGATTTTCTTTGAATTTCTTAGCAAGTAGACACAAACTTTGCCTTAAATGGAAGTATAAATTTTGGAAGCGCTATTTCAGTATAAAAGTAACAAAAACTATAAATCATACGGTTGAATGTTTGTTTGGTACTATTTTATTTTGAGCAACTTGAAGTTGTATTTTAGGAAAATAGTGAGTTACTCATTCAAATTCCAAAATAATTTAGGTTTTACAACAATAAATGGTGATTATCTTAGTCAAATCATTTAGAAAAATCTGTAGAAATAGAGTTAACCTGATGTTTGTTTCCAAAAGCATATTTTATAAAATTTTGAAAAATAAGCACTTTTGTGGATGTTTTTTTTTATTTCTTTATTTAACGTCCGCCTATTTCTGCGACCAAGGCTAAACACCGACGCCAGTGAGCACACTTCCCCAACCGGAAATTTTGCTGTTGTTTCAGAGGTAGGGTTCTTTAATGTGCTCAACATCTATGAACTCGGGATCGCCATCTTAATGTCCCTTCCGAAGGATGGCATATCTATCGTCTTATCTCGTGCCCATTGATAACATGCCTGCAGCTGTTAGGGCATTTTACGTGCACCTTGTCAGGTGGTCACCCATTCAAGTACTAAACGCGCCCGACGTTGCTTGGCTCAGATATCAATAAGACTCTCGTCAACCTGACCAGCCATTGGAGCCCTGTTTTTGGATGGATGTATGTTGCTTATTAATAATCACTTGTATGTCTGCAGTCCAATGAAAGCTTCTTTGTTATAACACTCTCAAAAAAATTGGGTAATTCAGCTTGATAATTTTCCGAGGGGGTAACTTCACTTTCTGCAAACTCAAGGAGAAACATAAACAGTGATATATTCAAGATACCATTTTGTAAGACAAATTATGGCCAAAATGAGTCACTCAATAGAAGAATGAAAACAGCAAATACTCACAATCATGAAATTGAACTGTTCAACTAATCATTATGGCCTTTTACTAAAGGAATAAAAAAAAAAAAACTCCCATTTATTATCATATTATTAAGTCTTTCCTTAGCCATCTATAGGCATATGTATATACCCTCTCTTTTTAAAATTGCATTGTATTATTGTATAATTGGCTTGTCCGTTAATAAATAAAAATAAAAAAAATTAAAGAGTTATCAATAATAAAATTTCAAGTACCTAATTCATGGCACATAATTTTGACTTTAATTTTAACATGTTAACACACACAAAAACACAATATGAATGGTACAATACAGAAATGTTATACTAGATTTCACTGGCACATGCAGTGTATTCGTCGGTATTGTGAAAGCAGTTTTTTGTTAGAAACTCCTTGATGAGAGTCTTAAATGGACCAATCGTCATGCACCACACTGTAGCAGGAAGGACATTATATAGATTATAATTGCGAGAGTTTTTCTCACTGGCATCGAGTCTATACCTTTGAGGTCTGACCACTGATACATTACGGGTGTTATAAAACAGTGGATAGCTGACTGTAAATAGAGGAAATCTTTCTGATTATGGATTTGAATTAGTGTGTTGAATATGTAAATTGCCGGGAGTAGCATTATGCCTAATTTTGTGAAAAGAGGACGACAATGTTCACGAGGACCAACTTTGGATATTCTTATAGCCTTTATTTGGAGTCTAAAAACTCTTATGGCATCAGTGGAGCCCCCCCCCCCCAAAGAACATTACCGTACGAGATGACTGAGTGGAAAAGCGAAAAATATGCTGTTTTTTGTATTTCAAGGCTTATCAACCTGCTTAGTTGCCTAAGTAAGAAAAACTCACTAGCTTATTTCCTCTGGACAAAATCGATGCAGTTGTGGCAGGAAAGTTTAGTATCAAGTATAATTCCAAGAAAACTTGCATGTGCTGTATTTTGGAGCATTGTGTTCTTTGAGAAAAGTAGTTTTTGTGTTTGTTTAAAGATAGTCTATGTGTTGTGAACCAAGTTTCAGCTTCCCTCATGAGATTTTCTTGATCATTCATTAGAGATTCGAGGGAGTTATGGCGATTTATCAAGTTAGTATCATCGGCAAAGAGAATGCAAGTATGGCAGGGCGAAACAAAACAATAATATATACTATGAACAGAAGTGGTCCCAAAACCGAGCCCTAAGGCACCCCATGCTTGATAGGGATAAAATCAGAATTTGTGTTATTTGCCCAGACGTATTGGCCTCTGTTTTCCAGGTACGATTTTATTAATGAGAGAGCTGCCCCTCTGACTCCATAGTAGTTGAGTTTTGCAATTAGAATATCGTGAGAGACACAGTCGAAGGCCTTGGTGAGATCTCAAAGAGTGAAAAAAGTGTGATCACCCTGTTCCAGGCCCTCAACTATGGCGCTCAGCAATTTTTGCACTGCCTGTGTGGTGTTTCTCTTTGAACGGAAACCGAATTGATTTTTATTCAAGTAAAACTTGCTTTCAAAGTATTTATACAGTCTAATTAAGGGATGTTTTGAATATTATAATATATGAAGCTACCAAACCCAAAATTAATATACTTTCTGTTGTATCTATTGTCAAACCATCAGATGTGAAACCCTTACCGAAGGCTTGTCCCAGAAACACTACCAGAAAATCGAGAAAGGGAAAATCAAGAATTTACCCCAGTACTCCTGAGAAAGAAAGAATTAGAGAAAGCCAAATTGATGAATGTGAAGAAAAAAAAACACTTCGAGAAAATTGGTGTCAAAAATAAATGTATCGTGCAAGTATCGCAAAAAATATAGACATTGATTTTAGTGGCTATGCGTGACCTGCAAATTGTACGATACCACAATAACAATTTGATGTCTGTATATCAAGTCAGGATCAAACCTAACAGCCTATGATAAAATGCTTGACTCTCTTGAAGCATGTAATGATCTTTATTCTGATAATGTATTCTGTGCAGATGACTTTAATGTCCCGGAAACAAACACCATTTGGAAAGTTTCGATTTAAACGCTTACCGTTTGGTCTATCGTGTGCGCCGGAGTATTTTGTAATGCATTTCACCAAAGTATTAGGAAGTATGAAAGGGGTGGTAATCCACATGGATGATGTTTTAGTTTTCGCCGAGTCGGTAGAGGAGCACGATACGATTTTAAGGGAAGTTCTCCAGAGGCTACATGCCGAAGGAGTGACTCTAAATAAAGGAAAGTGCGTTATAGGGGCTAATTGTGTTCAGTATCTGGGTCACATTCTGAGTAATACCGGAATTTCTATCGATCCACAACGGGTGGAGGCGATCACGAAGTTTCCACGTCCCACTAATAAAACGGAGATTTTACGATTTTTGGGGATGGTTAATTTTGCAAGTAAGTTCGTTCCCGGTAAGAGCAATATTCTTGAACCGTTAACTGCGCTGTTGAAAAAAAACATCGAATTTGTCTGGGGAGAGGCTTAAAATAACGCGTTTGGAAAAATCAAATTGAAATTGCAGAATGCTCCATTTTTTGCTTATTTTGACCCGAACAAAAAAATAATAGTGAGTTCGGATTCTTCATCATATGGGCTCGGGGCCTGTTTAATGCAATATGATGGGGACATTAATATATGCCAAATTGTAGCCTTTGCCTCAAGGTAACTGTCACCGTAGAGAAGCTGTATGCACAGATAGAAAAAGAGACCTTAGCCGCCACATACGCCGCCGAACGCTTCTCGGAATTCATTATGGGAAGTCCAAAGGTAACCTTGGAGGTGGATCATAAACCACTCGTGCAAATTTTACAGACCAAAGCTCTGGATGAATGAATGAGATTTATTTAGTAGGAATATCATAATACACATAATTAATAACATAATGTATCTGTAGTACAGTAAGTGAATATACAACTAAAAGAAAATAAATGATGTTATAAGTAATCCTTAAACCTAATAATCATTGATATTAACAATAATCAATTACGAATGAAAATAATTTTATTTTGATAATTTTACGATCTGATGTGGGCAATAATTTGTTTTTTGAATATGTGGACAGTATTGGATTGTCTCACATAATCAGGTAATTTCTTATACTCATCTAAGCCTTTATAAAATATAGATTTCATTGTATTAGACATGTATTTAGGTAGGTGCAATTGTTGACTAGTGCTTCCCCTTGTCTGATAAAAATGAACTTGACACAATAAATTCACTAAAATAACCTGGAGAGAGGTTATTCAAGATTTTGAAAATAAATATCATTGATGTCTGATATAGTCTTTGGGATACTAATAACCATTGCAAGGTGTCTAACATGAATGAAATGTTGGTATATCTATTACACTTCAGAATGATTCGCATTCCTCGATTTTGTAGTATTTGCAGCCGGGCAATTTTATTAGAATCAAAAGTATATAATATACTTCCACAATAATCAAAATGAGGCTGAAGTATTGCATTATATACGGTTATTCTGGAATAGGTGGACAATTGTGAAGAGACTTGTGAAAAAATATAGCTTTTCAGAAATTTTCTTGATAATATAGTGAAAGTGGTTATTGAAAGATAGAGTATTATCAAGCATGAAACCCAGGTATTTCATTTCATCTACAAATTCAATTGTGTCATTAGCTATTTTCAGAACGGCATTGTTTATATTGATGAACTTGATGTGACGTTGATAATACCATTGCTTTTGATTTGGCTACATTTAGTTTTAGTTTGTTGTCATTGAAATAAGAATTAATTTTAGCTAATGAATTATTCATTCTATCAATTGCAGTATCTAGATTACTATCCGGAACTGATAATAACGTGTCATCAGCAAAAAGATTTAAAAAGTCGCAAGAGTGAAAGAAATGTATGTCATTGATGTACACCAAAAATAAAAGCGGCCCTAAAACACTCCCTTGTGGTACTCCAAAAGAGTTAGTGATGGGGGTTGATAAAGTTTCATTGATTTTTGTGATTTGCTTTCGGTTAGTGAGGTAATCTTTAAACCATTTGAGTGCTATACCTTGTATACCCGCAGACTTAAGTTTTCTTAATAGTAAGTCCCGGTCGATGGTTTCAAAGGCTCTTTTTAGATCCAGAAATACAGCAACAACGTACTTTACCTCATCAATAGTTTTCTTCCATTTCGTTATTGTTAGTTGGAGTGCTGACTCACATGAGTGATGCTTTCTAAAACCAGATTGATTTCCAAGATTTTTTTTTATTGAATTCAAGTAATCTAATATCTGTTGATATACTACAGTTTCTAATAACTTCTCCATACTAGGCAGTGTGTTTATTGGTCGATGTTCCCAAGATTTATTTGAGTTTGAAATCTTTTGTATAGGTACAATAATACTAGTCTTAAGTGAGGTTGGAAATGTACCATATTGTAAAGATATATTTATCAAGTGTAACACAACATGTCCAACAACTCCATATATATTTTGAATGAATTTTAAATCCACTAGTTCACTACTAGATTTATTACCCAATTCTTTTATAATCAAAGATAGTTCCGGTAATGAGATTTCACGGAATTCTGAGAAGGTACTATTTGTTCTAAATAGGTTATTCCATTCGTGACCCTCATCAATACTTTCCACAATGTCTCTAATGCTATTTATAAAATAATTATTGAAACATTCTCCAATTTCCCTAACTATTTTAAGTTGACCTTCAGCGGTCCTAAAGTGAATACCATTTGTGAAATGAGAATTATTACTTTTGATATTTACAAGCTTTTTAAGTGATTTCCACATCAAGACGGAATTATTTCTATTTAAATCAATTTTTTCATAAAAGTAGTGCTGTTTCTTATATTTCAGCATGTTTGCAAATTTGTTGCGGATAGTTTTGAAATTATTCCAGTTTTCTTCGGTTTTATTATTTCTGAATGCTAAATATGCTCTATCTCTATTGAGGCTTTTATTTTTCAGTTCATAATCATACCATGGCAAACTGTTTGAATTATGAATGAAAGTTTTAATTGGTGCAACATTGTTTACTACGGATTCACACTTGGTTTGAAAATTCTCGTATAGTATATAAACATCGACGCAGTTCAGCAAAAAGTTACATGATATCAAATCTAGACTGATTTTTTCCATATTAACTGGACTAAGATTTCTGAATTTCTTAACTACATCAAAACTCATATATTTATTAGATATTTACAGAAATAAGTGAATGGTCTGTTAGTTTGGGAGTGACATGGACTTAACTGAAAATTTCAAAGTTGCTGAGAACGTAGTCCACGATTGTGCTATGTATGGTACACCTGGTAGATTCACTTATATTTTGAGTTATTCCCAACATATTTAGTACATTTTTCATTCGGTTACTATAAAAATCATTGTTATTCCAATTAATATTAAAATCACAAGTTATAATACATTTCAAATTGTTGCCAAACACATCATTACAAATATCTTCAAAATCATCAATGAATACAGAATGACTTGCATTTGGTGAATGGTATAAAGATCCTATTACTAATTTAGTGTTTTTGTATTTGATTTTTACAACTTTGCACCAATAGTTACCTTCAAGAATATAAGTTTTGTATACTGAGTAGTCGATATCAGATCTAACGTACAGAAGTAGCCCTCCTGTATGTCTTGATATCGAATCACATCTTATGGTGGTATAGTTATTGAAATATAATTCACTGTCTTCAATTTCAGAAGTGGTTCACTTTCACTAAATAAAATCACTGCAGGATTATAACATAAAATGTTCATTATTGCTTCGTCTTTATTTGCCATGAAACTTTGTATGTTACCATATATAATATCACAATTGAGTGGTATATTTGGATTTCCTAATTGTTTTTTTGGGTGGTTTGTAATTTATTAACAATAGTGGGTTTGTTGTTAACAAATTTGATCGTTTTTGAGTGGTCACCATTGGCTTGTAGTTCTTCCAATCTTTTTTTTACAGACAGGAAGTATTCCCTTTGATTTTTAGTTTGGTCGGCAAAAATGACTATACCTGGTATTCTCCTTATTTTATTTTTCAAAACAGTAATAGCATCCTCACGATTCCTCAAGGTGATTTTGGTAAGTCCGTTTTTGTTGGGTTTAGCTTTTCCAACTCTAAATACTTTTATATCGGAAATGTCTACATTATAATTCCCAAGAATATTGGACACGGATTTCAAATCATCATCTTTGCGCTTTTCGAATGTTGATCCATTAGATTCCTGTATATTTGTTATCAGAATGTTGCATTCTCTTCTTTGTCTTTCTAGCATCTCTGCTATCAAGTCTTGAGAGAGTTCCTCGTTATTTTCCAAATTGTTAGACGAATCTAATCTGTTGTTTGATGTGACAGTTTTCGAGTCATTAACAAACTTTTCAAAATTTTCCTTTAGTTCATTAATTTGATTTACTAAAGCTGGGACTTTCCAAAGTCCCGTTTCACAGTTGCTACATAGAAATTTCAATTTTCTCTTGGTTTTGAGCTGTAAGCACTTGATTTCTGAACTTGTGAGGTTTCCACAATGATCAGCAGTGCATAATAATTTATTACAACCATCACACGCAAATAATTGATTAATGTCATTCATTTTTACATTGAGTACACATTCCTTTATTCATGTTTGAAATAATTATGAAAATTATTGGTGCGCCACTGGCCACAATAAATTCAGGTGGACTTTTCTTATCAGCTCCAGGTTTTTTGTTCCTATAGTTTTAATTTGGTTCGTTTTTATTTGGCGTGTATTGTAGATCACCCTGGCTAAAAAAACAGCAGACTTTCCTCCGGTGGTTATGGTTTTTATGGTGAACACCTGTTCACATGAATATTGGAAATGAAACTTCTTCAGAGCCCACTTATTGCTTCTTTGATTCGAAATTATGCACTTTTGGAGAATATTTCTTTGAAACAAATTAGGTACATGTGTAGAATATTAAATTCTGCTCATTCTAATATATAACATTACTATTAAAAACAGCTTTGTACCCTGAATAATGAGTAATATTTAAGGAGATAAACTAAGATGACTTCACTTCACAGCCACAAAAATATATGACCTCACCCCGTGGCTTCAGAGATTCCGGATGAGGCTCATGAGGTATAAATATGATGTTATATATACCCCAGGTAAAGATTTGGCGGTGGCGGATGCTTTATCCCGGGCACCCATAGAAGATTCAGCACCAAAGCAGGATGAGTTGATGCTTGAAACTGACACTCATGTTCGAACGATAATTGAGACTTTACCAATTAAAGATAAGTTCCTAGAGCAAATTATGCGGGAACAACCAAGTGACCTGGTAGGCTCAAAGCTAATGTCATATTGTACATCGGAGTGGCCAGAGAAGAGTAAAGTGTCATTGGAACTGTTACCTCATTTCCAATATAGGTTCCAGATTTCATGTGCAGAAAGTCTACTCTTATATAATTCTCGTATAATTATTCCAAAATCATTACAGTTTAAAGTTTTGGAGTTTATACATACTGGCCATCTGGGAATCGTGAAATGCCGCGAGAGGGCGAAAATTTCAGTTTGGTGGATAGGACTGTCCACACAAATAGAAAACCTGGTGCGTAACTGTCCAAATTGCATAGAGGAAAGGATTAATAATAAGGAAACTTTTCATAAAGATCAAATTCCTTACGTCCATGGCAGAAAGTAGCCTTGGATTTATTTAAATGCAACCATTGGTATTTGATCGTTACCGATTACTACTCAAGATTCTTCGAAATTTTTCAGTTGTCGTCTTTAACAGAGGACGTTATAGTTCAAAAATGTAAGGAAGTCTTCTGCGTTACGGCATCCCCAATTTAAATCAGGGTTTGCTAAGTTTGCAGTCGACTACAATTTCCTTCATACTAAAAGTGTTAATCAAACAACTCCAGCATTTCAGTATATGCCGTAGGAACTGTCTCAAATGTAAGCAATGTTTCGTCCGCTTTCTCTCCCATTAGGTACAACAGTAAGTCAATCTTTTCAGGATCCTTCTTGGACCCGAACCCCGATACTGTTACATATCGGATAAACTTTTTCTTCCATTGTGGCCAAGAATCTGGATCTGCGAAGCTGAAACCCTCTGGCGCTGTGATTGATCCCGCCATTTTGCCGATAACCTATAACTGTTTGTCAAAGATTCTAGGTTGATATTCCCGAAAATGCGGCAATATTTCCGCCGATTCTCACTGTAACTCGAACTTACTGGAAACGTGAGTTACTTATAACGCTGCCACCATGTTGTATTAGGTTCTGGATCGTTCAAATAAACTCAGGTTGAACTGAAAACTTTTAATGCTCCTTTAGACATTCACAACCCCATGTACATAAAATACCAACATGCCTCGTCTTTCACGAGTCGGCCATAACTGAACGAATCCCCCTCGCCTTCTATGCTGTTTCTTGGAACTAGGGATTTACAGGGCCGTATCTAGACCTAACAGAACATATTTGACGTCATTTCAATAACTTGATAATGTTAACAATCGATGGAGATATAATAATTTGTAAAACGGTGACCGAACCTGTCCCCTTCACCCCTAAGCAACAATGAAAAAGTAAACTCTTTAATAAGGTTTTTCCAAGCTTTCGGATATGTTTATTTCCATCATCAGGGACACTACAATAAATGAAAAAACCAATAGTAATACATATTCAAGTGCGAAACATTATGCTACTTACAACTTTGTTGAGGTTGGTTTCAATGATGTTAAACATATTCATCTAACACAGTGATACAAAAGAAAAAAACAGATCAAGGAATAAAACGAAATTCAGTTAATACAACCAAATTAGTGTTGTTTAAAATTATATAAATATGTACTCTATGTGGTGTGACAAATAAAACAGGTTAGGAATAAATCCCGCAATTATATTTAGGTCAACTACACCTGACGGGTGTCACTTGGAAATTGTTACAGTGGTGCCAACTGTTAGATTAGTACCAACTGATGTTACTAGGTGGCGGTAATGTTAAAAAGAACTATTATTTGATAGTACATTGTTGTCAATTTTGATTGATATCTAAAGACAATAAATAAGAGTAGATCTCACTCATATGGTTAATATCTGTTTTTTTATTTATGCAATTTAGTCTAAGAGCCAGTGGCTGGCTACCTGTATGTAATTGACCAGACCTGGATTTTTGTACAACCTAACATACATGGAGTGGGACTCACTAAGCCCAGCGCGGCTGGTGCTGCTGGAGCTCAGGTACGTGTACTCAATAAAAACGTCTGCCGTGATAAATATAAGCTTCTAAGACTATAATGAACAAAATATAATAATGGCAGACCAGGTTAATTACTTTCAAAATTTCATTTTTTGCACCTTCAAAATTGTCTGCCACGATGTTAGACGCGCGATAATGGTCTGCCATGGTTATTTTTAAATAATAATAATCATATATTTTAAAATTTCCAAATGGCAGACGTGGTCAAATACATTTGAAATTAGTCAATTTTTGATACCTGATGTACCTGAGCTCCAGCCGCGCTGGGCTTAGTGAGTCCCCACTCCATGTATGTTAGGTTGAGGAGACTCCCTGTACAAAAATCGAGGTCTGGTCAATTACATACAGGTAGCCAGCCGCTGGCTCTTAGACTAATTGTTTTCTTGGGAAATGAAAGCCATTTCTAAGAATATTCTCTTAGATGTATGGGACTCTGTCGCTAGCACTTTCACTGAATCGTAATTCATCTGGTGGTCAAATTTATTCACATGTTCTGCCAGAGCACATCTTTCAGGATGCAATCTGCAGTCACTTTTATGAGAAATTATTCTGTTCGATAATGATTTAAAAAATATTGTTAGCTGTTGCTCGCGGCTTTTCTTGCATGCACCCGATAATTGGGAATAATTTCTAAAATCACGCCTCAGATGTGAGCCAAACATATTTTCACTCCAAACCTACCTAAAATACATATATAATAAATACGTTTTTCATTATAGAATATGGTACATATGTTAAAGTTATATAAAAAAAAACAAAACGTGTGTAATAATAATGATATAAGCTGGGAGTACTTCCACGCGGTACATCTTAACCAATAAATGTAAAGCGTCTCTGCAAATACTTTATCACGAAATTATAACCCCAAAATAATTTAAATAAAAAGTAAGTTCAAACCCGACAACTGAATAATCACACTCTAAAAAGTATGAAACAAGAAAATATTCTCATCTGAAATTGTTATGTACAAACTATTCAATATTTATCGTCTATTGAATAAACAACTTACACGTAATGTATTTAATACATATTCATAGTGATCAGAGGATACATGCCACCTACCCTAACAAAACAATACATTCTAATAGTAGTAAGCGATCATAAGCTTTAGGTCAAAGTGGCATAAGATATTATGTGTAAGTTGTTTATTCAATAGACAATAAATATTGAATAGTTTGTACATAACAGTTCCAGATGAGAATATTTTCTTGTTTCATACTTTTTAGAGCGTGATTTTTCAGTAGTCGGGTTTCAGTTTTTGAACTTATAGAATTTAGAATCAATAAATACATTGTATATAAGAAATTACTTGTTCTGAACCATCGTGCAATGCCAAATATATCGGCCAAAGCGGCAGGAAAATTAGTACTAGAGTTAGAGAACACACAAAAATCATAGACAAATATAAAGAAAAATTCACAACCCACCCATTTGAATCAATCAATTCTTGCAGTTCATTTGCCAACCATGTGGTTAACTCCAACCACTACTTTGATCCCGGTAAATATATTAGAATTATTAACATTGCTAATAAGGGTTCCCTAATGAATTGTCTAGAAATGTTCGAAATAAATTCTTTCTTGAAAGACCCCTCTACAACTTCTTTGAATGAACAGATTAAATTTGACTGCATTCAATTCTATGATTCTTTAAACTTCTAGTCGAAGTTAACATCCACAGTTTGGATTGTTACTAAAGTGGATGTCCTGATCACGAATCCGTAAGAATTTTGAGCCTATCTTGCCCCCTAATATTATTTTTCGCAAAAATCGGTATATCCATCATCCCTGGCGCGCAGTTTATGTCACTCAGGTTAACCCCAGAAGAGAGTTAGGCTCATCCTCGGTATATCTAACAATCGTGAAAAATTCAGAATTCTACTCCAATAATTACGGAAGATACGGGGGTGTTCCCATGAGACGTGAGACACACTGTATATATATATATATATATATATATATGTATATATGTGGTGTAATCTAACTTCTTGCACAACCGCTAACAGTGATAGTCCATAGCGCATGAAGCAATATTTGTTACTATCATAATGGCCACATAACTGAGTAAAAAGGTATTCGCTGTGAGCATTAGGCTGGAGGGGATAGATGAAACTATGAAAGTGCCCATGGTGGCAGAAGTAGGTAATGATCCTGGTAAGCACAAGATGAAAACTTTCAGTTTCTGAGGTCTCCCCGTTTATTCACAAATCACTTAAAAATATTGTACCATACTTCAGATGAATAAACATTATTATTATCGTAGTGGCAACGGTCACGGTTGGGTAGTATAACAACATACATATAATAACAATGAGCCCTCGCTATTGCTGTGTAGTCGATTGCAAAAATAGTACCAAAAATAGTACATGTAAATTTTATACATTTCCATGACATAAACTTCAGCAAAGAGATGTGTTCTATTATTCCACGATATTTCAATTTCTAATTCCGGGACGTGAGGTTTTCATTCGCTAAATATTTGGGATGTTTTCCGATTTCTATTTGATCGTCTAGAAGTGGATAGTAAAAGTATTAACCAAGTTCTGTGGGACGGTGTTGAACCGGTGATCAAAAGCAAATAGAGACTTAAACTGCGAGTTCGGGAACGCCTGGACGGTGTTGTAAACTGATCAATCAGCCTTATGAAAAGCGGACAGATACTTTTGATGTTTTTCCGAGTTGTCTATCATACACGGCATTCTATCAGGACAAAGTATTTTAATTTTTCACAAACTGGTTTCGGTTACAAAAGCAATTGGCCTTACTTACATGTCAACTAATGTTGAATGTAATGCAGTTCAAGTACTAAGAGTAAACATCGTTACTTGTACTGTAGAAGCAATACACAATATTTTGTTGACAATTAGACGTGTTTGTATTATTTAGGGACTGTTCAATGTTCTTACGGGTAGGGTTAAAGTGGGATCCCATATTCAGGTAAAATTGGGAACCTCATTTCTTTTCTGATTATTATATTATTTGAAAATTTCATTAAATAGTTTTGCGTTGAATCTGATGTTATTTAGTGGTTTCTCGTCAGGTTGAAGCTAGCCAGGGTTATATGGGTACTTTTTTAATTTGTTAAACTACTTGGCTCCTTCACTTTTTTATGTTCTCAAGACCTTTTATGAACCTGCGACCTTAATAAACTTACGAGAAAGCACATTACTTGCCTTACCTAAAAGTACGCAGAAGTAGCATTACTTTATGATATTCAAAATATCATAACTTGACATGGATAACCTCCAAATGCGGTGAACTATCGTATCAATACAAATATTTTTTATCATTTAGGTAGGTACTTACTTTTTCCTTTGACAGAAAAAAACTTCGATTCATCTGGAACTAGTAGGGAGCACAAAATTGTTAGCTCGTGGTAGATTATTTAGAAATTGTAAAAAAATTGAAATTGTTACATAGTGAGTATTGGAAATAAAACAGGAAAACTTCAGCTATCGAGTCACTAGAGGGCATTCGCAGTCTTGCACACAGCGAATACACAAGAGGCGACGAATAATTTTCAAAAGTTCATAATTAACATTTTTGTAAACCAACATGATTTGTTTTGAATATGTCTGCCGAATATATCGGGCATCTACGTCAGTTTGATCCCACTTAATCGGACTGGTCCATTTTTTTAAAACGTTTGGAAAACTATTTTGTTGTTAATGAAATAAGGAAAATAAAAGAAAAGCGTTAATTTTTATCAAATGTTCTTAATGAGAAAGTCTATAAACTAGTGTATAATATGTGTGTGCCGGACGAACCAGAAACGAAAAAATATTCGTGTGAGTTTTGTCCGCTTCTTTCAGAATATTTCAAACATAGTGAAATAATTATAGGGGGTGATAGACACAATGTCGTCTCCACAATAGTGAAAGTATTTTCGTCGCAAGATACAAGTTTTATAGTGCCCGAAAAATGTCCAGTGGGACTGAAAAGAGATGGTCGGCCAGACTGAGGAGTTTGCAACTCATTACATTGTCTGTACCATTGTTTATAGAGAAAGAAGGTAGTTGCTCAGACCCAATGCAGATCTTATTTTACAATCGCGCGTGCCAACTGCCAAAATTGATACGGGACTCTATAACAGCTTACCATCTCAATTTCGAGATCTACCTCCAAAAAATTCAAATCCAAATTGAAATGTATCTTATCTAGAAACTGTATTTACAACTTCCAAGAATTTACTCAGTTGATCGCTGAAAATCGGGATTTGTTCATGGATAATCACAGTGATTGAATAAAATTTCCCATTTTTATTGTTACATTATATATTCATACATTTAACTATATTTCATGAAAATCGGCATTTGTTCATTGATAATCACAGTGATTGAATAAAATTTCCCATTTTTATTGTTACATTATATATTCATACATTTAACTATATTTCATTCATTTGACATTTTATACATTTTATATATTTTTTACATTTTATACATCATACTCTATATATTTTATACATTGTGTGTTTTATATATTTCATACATCTTACATTTTATATGTCCATATTTTAGTCATCCCTTAAAATGTATTTTATCTTGTAAGTATGAAGATCATATATGATCATATATGTTTGTATTCCTCAATATTCCATATCACAATTATTGTCAACCTCGAATAAAATGTAAATTTTCTTGAGACAAATAAAAATGTATGTATGTATGTATCCAAGGCTGTTACTACGTGCCCAATGAAATCATACAAAGCTGTTTCCGTGATTTTATCTTGCATGAAACCATGTTGGTTTGACGAAAGAAGTTCATTTTTAAGGAAAAATGCTAGTTATTTTTTTAATTTTATGGACCTCGTATTTGGTCTCCTTTTTTGAAGATTGGGGTAACGATTGCAAATTTTAATTTTTCAGCGAACACTCCTTGTTCCATGGAATGATTTATCAGATAGGTCAGGGGGTAGACTAATTCTTCCATGCATTTTTTCAGAAGATTGAGACCTGATCATATCCGCTGGAATTCGAATTTTGTAATTTATTTATTAATTCAAAAAACTCATATTCCTTGATTGGATGGAAAAAGATGGAGTTTGGGCAAAGTGCGACTATATTTTCCATAAAATTGAGATCATATTCTCTTTGTTTTTCAGCTTTCGTGAAATGTGCATTAAAATTGTTAGCCATGACAACACATGACACCTTGTGTTCTCCATCAAAAATGGAAATATCTTTGGGTTTATAGTTTTTTTTCTGGATATTATTTATAGTTTGCCACATGGTTTTTGGTTTATTGTGAGAACTATTAATCTTATGCTCAATGCATCTTTGATTATTCTGCTTTAGTTTCTCCCTGTATGTTATAGTTACTTGGCGACATATGTCCTTGAAATTTTCGTTTACTCTTGCGCATTCTGAGTATAGAGAGACCATATTCTTGAGTTTATAGAGTTCTGGGGTAAGGGAGTTGACTTTATTTGTTTGTTTTGTCTGTTTAAGTGGAAAAGATACATTAATATAATATTGAAGGATTTCGTGAAATCTATTATATGCTTCATTTGGACATGTTTCCTTGTACACATTCTGCCAGTTCTCATGTCCAAGTAATATTTTGAAATCTGAGATATTTTTCTCTAAGCTTAAATAGTAAGAAATTGGCACAGGAGAGTTTTTGGTGGTATTTTTTATGGGGAATTTAATTATTTGTCCATAGTGATCAGATAAATGTAAATCCTTGATCTTCACCTCGTAATCTGCCATTTTGGTTATAAGAAAATTACCAATGCAAGAGCTCGAGGAGGCTGTCACTCGGGTTGGTTCATATATTGTACACCTTCTGTTGTACGCGGATAATAAATCCTCTAGCTGGTTCACATTTGCGCCATCTTTTAGAAAATGTATATTAAAATCCCCTCCTATAATTACTTTCTCATTATCCTTGCAAATTAGTGTCAATAACCCTTCAAGTAGGTCTAAGAACAGCTTAAAATCTCCCATTGGTGGTCTATACATACAGACAAAGGATGTTTTATTTTGTTGTGATCTGATGCCGCAGCATTCAAGTACACCCTCAAGACATACGTTTTTTAGGTTTAGGACAGCAAATTCCAAACTAGTTGCATCATTTTTAAAAATTGCTACACCGCCGTTTTTGGTTTCACTTCTACAGAAACCAGTACATAAACTGAAATTTTTCAGCTTCGTTACAACCAGCTGCTCACTATTCTGCCAGTGTTCAGAAAAGAATAGTAAGTCACAAAGTAATTCACATTCTGTTATCACATCTAACTGAACAATCTTGTTGCCCAGACACTGAATGTTTTGATGGCGGACTACAAATTTATTATTTCTAGTATATAGATTGTTCAGTACTTTTTGGGTTGATACAGAACTTGTCACAATTAGGTTTATTTAGTTCATCAGAGATATCTGGGAAAGTCGTGGGTATCAAAAATTGCTATTGTTCTTACTAATTTCTGTTTCATTACTAGAAGATACACCAGCAAGGGTTGCAGTGTTGTTCATCACGCTATCAGAAGATATTCTTAGTTCGTTTTAAGTTTTGATTGGGTTCTTTGTTCTGGTTGTTCGGGCTGAGTACTGTTTGGTGCTGATTAGTTGATTTAGTAAGGTCTTGTGAACCACTAACTTTTTCATCCAATTTGGTGAATTGATTAATTATATATTTAATCAGCGATTTACTTAGAAAGTATATTCCGGTTTTGTTCAGAATATTATTATTTCTGTAAAAATTTGTCAATTTCAGGTGACTATTGCATTCAAACAATTTTATCGTCGATCTGTAGTCATGTAGTTTTTTGGCCAGGTATAAATTCTTTTCATAAGTTGATTTATTACTATTTTGTTTGTTATGGTTGAGTAATCATGATGATATTTATAAAATTTTTTTTAATATTTGTTTAATTAATTTTTAATTTTTTGTACTCGCTATTGCAGTTTTGAGAATTTCATCTACTCCTGCATTAGTTTTTAGAAGTGTTCTTGGTTCTCGAGTCCCAAAGCTAAATTTTTTCCATGGTAATTTGAGACAAACGTTATTTTATTTTTATTTCTTATTTCAGTATCATTATTATGTACTGACACATGATTTTTATTTTCACTCCTTTCCATTGGTGAATAATATATTTTTTCTTTTCTTTGTCAACAATACTTGTTTGCATTTCCATAGAAACATCTCCGCTACTGACTTGTTTCCTGGTCTGTGCAATTGTAATTGTGGATTTATGATTCACTTGAAGGTTTGTATCAGTATCAGTAGTTTTTGTTTGCTTTACTTTTTCAGGTACCTTTTCAGGTACCTTTTTTTGTAGTTCCTCAATTTTATCTTCCATTTCACTGATTGTTTTTTTATGGGATTCCAATAGTGTATTCATTTCAGATTCGATTTCTACTGCTTGTTGAATGTAAAGTTCTTTTTTTTTCTTCAGCTTTTCAATATGCCTGTTTTTAATTTCACCTTCATCTTCCAGGTCACTAATTGTTTTTTCTAATATACTCGCCTGTTCTTCTAGTTCGTTAGACTTATCATTATTACATCAGATGATTTTGTTATCTTCCACTAAAGTAACCTTTTTCTTGAAATGAGTCAGTAAGCAGCTCTTATGAAATACACTTGAACATCGGATGCACACATAATGAATAAATGGTTTGGTTTTACAGCACTTATAATTTATATTTAGGGAGCACTGTGACAATGTTGTGCCAGCCATGATAACTCCAGCACATACGCATTATTCAGAAAAGTTCATGATATATAAATTAAATGTGATTTCTATATCAATGAGGTATATAAAAATTTGATGATTATTTATTTCACACAACACAAGCTGAACAAAGAAGTCATCAAGATAAAAAAAGAAGGAATATGAAATATTTCCATACGTATTTAGTCGAATCAGTGAAGGTTTTCATTTCTAAACTCCCCGAAACAGCTCCGATTTTAATGATTTTTTAATGTTTGGTGTATTAAAAAACAGAAACGTTTAAGCTGGGGCAGTCAAGCACTTTGAAATGATTCGTAAAATCGATAGATGTACCAAATATACATTCAAAGACTAGGTGGGCGACGTACACTGCATGCAAGAAGTGATGGAACAACCAACCAAAATTTCCGAAAAACAATATTCCCAATATACTGGAAATATCTTTGAGCTCGTAATCAGAACAACAAATTTACACTTTTTCTCCGAAAAAAAAATCATTTCTGAAAAAACCAAATTTGTCTCTTTTCTCCTGGAAGCACTTCCGTATCGCCTAAATTCGAAGGACTGATAGATGTACCAATGGTTAGGTGGGGTGTATCTTGAGTGATGTATACTGCACGCCAGAAGCAATGGAACAACCATTCGATATTTTCGGAACACATAATTTAAGGCAATGTAGGTTAGAAATCTCTTTGGATTCGTAATCTGAATAACAAATCCACTCGATATACATTTTTTTCTCGAAAAAATCTGATTGGAAGAGTCCAAATTTGTCTCACTTTTTTGGAAGCACCCTTATCATTAGAGATGAATTCTAAATTCTCAGATCAATAGAAAACCCAAAAATACAATCGATTGTTTGCAGGGAATCTGATATCCATTATAGCTCACATTAGTTGTGTAGATAGGTTTCTTATCACCTAATGAAATATCTTTCCAAACTGAATTTACAAGATTCCCCAGAAAATTAAAATCTCTACTGGGTAGTCAACAATGTCATATTGTCTTGTACTTTTGAAATACGTCAAACTTTTACAACACCCCTACCTAATCATTGAGCGTATTCTGGTATATCTAACGATCCTGCGAGTTTCATAATTCTACATCAACAATTAGATAGGATATGGGGGTGCTTCCATGAGAAGTGAGATGCATTTTGACTTTTCAAAACTGAATTATCTCCAGGAAAAAATATACATATATAATAAATTTGTTGTTGTGTTACGAATCCCAAGAGATTTCCAACCTATCTAATATTGTTTTTCGGAAAAGTTCACGAATTAAAAAAAATTTGAAGGTAACTCGGAACAACAATTTCGAACGATATTCACCATAGAACTAGTTGAAAATAATGTGCCTACAATTCATAAATTACGAGAAAAGTGAGCAATTCGTGTAATCCATTAAGAAATTAAATAATCCCCAACCGGCGGGATGTTAATGAGGCATAGAAGAATCTGTTCTGAGATAAACCGTCCATTAGTATATCCATTCTCAGTTAGATGGAATGATAACGGGATGATGAACATAATAGGATTTGTCGCTTTATCGAACATGCCGACCATAGGCGGAGATTTATTCTTTTACTTCAACTTTGCCTATGTTTGTTTAAATATATTTTTTCGAAGTCAGTTGATTCTGCCGAAAAAATCATAATGGAAATGAATTTCCACTTATTCTAATCCTCTTATGCTGGTTGGTTGGTTGAAAGCTGACGAGCCAGAGACAGGGTTGGCACTTAGCTTCCCTTGACACTGCGACCAGCTGGGGTCTATTGTATCACTCTGTCGTCAGTGGTTCCTCATTCAAACAGGTTTGTGCCTTTAATTAGGTTTAGAAGCCTGTTGATAAGGTTCTTCGGATTCATGCCTGTTTCCGGGCTGATCTCTCCAAAGGTTCTGTGTCGCCTACTACTTAGGGCGTCACAGTCGAAGATAATATGAGAGGCTGTTTCCTCCTCTTCATCACATAACCTACACTCCACGGTTTCCCTGCGTACTCCCATGGTCTTTAGGTGCTTTCTTAGGCCGCAGTGTCCAGTCAATAGACCTATTATTATACGAGCCTTCGTTCTGTTCAGGTTCAGAAGGTCAGCCGTCAGGGTCCGGTTTGGATGCCCTACCATGACTTTGCTGTGTATTTGCCCGACAGTTTGATCCCAATATTGTTGGTGTCTTCTTTTTATCCACTCTTCGATCAGGGTCCTGCAACGGTTTTTGCTAATCCCATGTGCAGGTTCTGGCCCTGTGAATAGCGTTTCAGATGCTTGTCTAGCTAGCTGGTCCGCTTTGACGTTGCCTTTAATGCCTCTATGACCTGGCCCCCACATCAAGGTGACCTTGTTGTGTTTTGCCAGCTCGATGAGGTTCTGGAGGCAGTCCCAGACCAGTTTGGACTTTATCTGTATGGAGTTGAGTGCTTTGATAGCACTTTGACAGTCAGATAGAATGTAGATGTGTTTTTTCCTATAACCACTTTCTAGATTCTTCTGAATGCAACCATGTAGCATGTGTTTCAGCTTGGAATGTCGTGGAGCATTTGCCAAGTGGTATTATGTAATCCCTTCTTGGCCTTACCCCATGTATTCCTGCTCCCGTTCCTTCAACTGTCTTTGAACCGTCTGTATACCAGACTATGTCCGCAGTTGATTGTGATTCTATACTCGGGGCCCATCCAGATCCATCAATTCGTGTTTCGAATGGTTTTTCGAATGAGTATAGGGGTTGCATGTAGTCTGAAATCATTTCGAGTTCTTCGATGTTGATTACATGAGTGATTCTGGTATGTCCAGTTGTTCGGATTCTCCAGTTTTTTGTTTGTTTCAGTCTGTATGCACTCATCCTGGCCTCTCTAATGACATGTAAGTCAAGGGGTTCGAGGTTTAGGATGATTTCCATTGCAGCTGTTGGAGTGCTATTCATTGCACCCGTGATACAGAGACAGGCAAGCCTCTGGATTTTTCCCAAGGTTGGTTTTTGCTAATGCTAATATACAATAGAAATAAATTCAAATTACTTCCCTAATGATTTCGGTAATTACCTGTCCAAAAATGTGATCGTCCATGAGGGGGATTATAAAAACAAATATCAGTAAACTATCTAGAAAAGAAGATTATTGATGGATGTAGAAGGTATTTTCACTAATAAAATTTTTTGGTAGGTCAATGGGGTGATAATAAGAAACAGTCTGAAAGTTAATTATCATATTTTTTTGTATCTTGGTATCACCCCAAGCTTGGAACTGCCAGATGTTATAAAAAAAATGAAAAAAAATCAGCATCACTGTTTTTTCAGTGTTTTGTAGAATAATAATAAAGAATTTAGCATTAATGCTATATAAAAATTTAGGAACTTGGTAATTAGGATTTTTACAAATATGATTATATATAGGAAAACTGAACCTAATTTAAACTAGGTATGTATGGTGTTCTTTTCATGATATTGTAATCTAGTGAACTGACGTTAACTTTTGTATTATTATTGTTTTATTCTGTCATGTTGATGGAAAAAGAAAAATTACGAATTAATCTAAAACGCAATCCTAAATATATAACAGTGGCGACGAGCAAGTACGAATCCACGATGAATACTGAACAGTTCAATAAACTTATTGAAAGGTTAGCTAAGGCAATGCAAACCACAAGTTCCAACAATATTTCGACAACGGATATGATCCCTTTGGAATCATTTTGTGAGGGGAATGAAACATGGGATATTTACATCAAGAGATTAGAAAACTTTTTCAGTATGAAGTTTGCAGGAACGTCGAAAGAAATTGACGGCCTGGCCAATACTGGCGTCTCATTAGTGATGAAGAAAAGACCAATATCAATAACGTACTCATTACAAGCACAAAAGTGTACAAAACCATTTATGGTCGTTGTGAATTTTCAAAATATATCAACCCCCATTCCGTCCCCCTTCGACGGCCTGGCAAATTCTGACATCCTATCAGTGATGAAGGAAAGGCCGATATCAATAGCATATTACGAGCAGAAAGTTGTACAAAGCCATTTTTGGCCTCTGTAAATTTTCAAAATATATCAACCCTCGTTTTTACTCCCTTTGGCGGCGTGGCAAATTCTGGCGCCATATGAGTGATGAAGAAAACACTTAATAACAATAACATGAGAAGCAGAAAGGTGCACAAAGCCATTTGTGGCGCCTGTGAATAACTTCACCACCATTCTATTTCCTCAAATCGAACTTATTCATCGGTCTGATAAAAATATCACCTTCGGTTGAAACTGGAAATCTCAGTATATTCACGCCACTAACTGAATAAAAATCTATGTGAAAAAACGGAGGAGAAAATAAAATAATCGATATTTTACTTTTCTCAGTGTACTTGTGGATGCGGCTAACTTCGCACCCGTCATCATTATTCAGAAACGTTCTGTAAAACCAGAGTAAACAACTATTAGAACTATTCCCATTCACGATATGAAAAATAAACGGATATGGTTTTTTATTAAAACAACTAACGAGATTCACTGATATGAGATCATAATAACTGAAATCACACACATACAAAAAAAATATTCAACTTTAAAGTGTGTTCAAATGAATGCTTGTTTTGATTCTTTTATATATTTTTCATTCGTACCTTCAGTGTTTCCGAGAATATATATGAATTTGTTTCTTCGATTGATAGCTAATACGCTTACTCGACAGTTCACGTGGAAGAATATCAAGTATAGCAAACATATCCGGCTCCAAAAACCAATTTTGAATAGATTCTGACCATCAATCGCATAACTTGTGCTCCCTCTCAAATTATTGAATTTTGCATAGAAATCAACTATCTTCTACTCCCCCTGATAACAATTTTCACTACATTTCAACTATAAATCAAAAATTTATCCACTGTCATGAAATGTTCAATGTTAGACGAAACACAATTCCAACCACAAAAACACCGTACTTATTACCAAAATTAAACAAAATCCAGCCAAAAATCACAAACTTTGTCCGCATTCTTGAATTATTAAAAACTGCATATAATATGACCGTAAATCCTAAAACTTTACCGCTATCATGGAACCGTCATCTTATATTGGCGGATTTTAACGGAAAATACATTAAACTCCTGAACATCAATTTTGCATAGAATGAATTACAAAAGTCCTCCACTATTTTGACACATAATTCATAATAAGCCTTCCGGGAAATCCCCTATCGAACTATAAATCACAAAACTCGTCTGGCATCTTAGAGCCCCTATCTTGAATTTGTCAGATTATATTGTCACCTGAATCGTATCATTAAGTCAATATACTGTGCAGAAGTGATCAAGATTGAGTCTCAAGATTTGATATTTAAACAGGTGTGAAACTGAATGAAAGCTTATAATAAACAAATCAAACATTAATATTGACCAAAAGTATTCACTTCTAAATCAAACAGGCCTGTAAATTGTTGTAAATGAATTTATAATTAATAATAGGTATTATAGATGTGGCGTACTGGAAATTTCTGATGATAACTTGGTGTTAAAAACTGTGATTTTATTAATAATGTCAGATAATAATAATAATCTAATTATAGTAAAAAGAACTTACCTGTATTAAGGGTCTTCATCCCTGAAAAAAGGCAGTCAGAAACTATTTTATTTTCTGATTGATGAAGGCATGTATGAGTGTATAAAGATAAAAATGATGAAAAAAATATTCTATAAGTATTAAATGAATGAAAAGGAATTTCCCCTCATTTTTGGGCATTTTTCAACATTGCCAAAACTAAATAATATTTTTGTATTGTTTTATTTCAGTATTGAAGTCTTATCATTTAGTTAGTATAAACATTTTTATTTTCGAAGTTTCCGGTTTTTTACAAGCTTTTATTTAGTTTCACCTGTCCCGGTGTCTGTCTGTGTTTCTGTCTGTAATCAAATCTTGCAAATTAAATTGATTTGAAATTTGGCAGGTGTACATAATTCCGGTGACATTGCATTATGCAATTTTTGCTAGTAAATAGGAAACAAAAACAAAATGGCGGCTCCAATATGGCGGACAATTTTTGTGATAATGGTTCGATTCTATTCAAAATTGGTATCTAGGGGTTTTCGGGGTCGGATATTATGATTTTTTGGTCAAAATTCAAATGTAAATTAGATAGAAATTACTAAACCAGTTAATTAACATCATAAATAATAAAACATAAAAAAAATAAAAAAAAAACAAAAAACAAGCTTTTATTAGTTGTTATTGAAAACAGAACTAAAAAGTTAAAAATAAAACATATTTTTAAAAAAGCTTTTATTTATACAAATGCACTAAAAAGGAAAAAATAATTTCTTTCATTGTTTGATCTAGGTTATTCTGTGAGTAACAGATTCAAAAGCTTGCCGCGGATACAAAATAGAGGTTATCTTACGGGCAAGATTTTGAATGTTACTCACAGAATAACCTAGATCAAACAATGAAAGAAATTATTTTTTCCTTTTTAGTGCATTCGTATAAATAAAAGTTTGTCTTTGATTTTTTTTTAATAATTTCTATTTGTAAATAATTTTACAAGAATGTGTTGTTTTTTCGAAATGGATTTCCTTGCCTTATCCCGTTCGAAATGGGAAATATCAATTTTTATCCATGTCAACTAATGAAGGTTTGTTTTAGCAGTCGACTAGTGAAAATTAATTATTTCTTACAATTCTGGATTCCGACATGGAATTGAATTTATTTTAAATGACACGCCCTTCAGGTTGCTTCTCCCACATGGCTCGTGGGGAAAGAGAAAGAGATCATACAGCCAAAGTGTGAAATCTGGTACAGGGTCGGATTACTGGTTATATTCCCTGCGCCTTGACATTTCTGCTATTAAACTATAACTACCGGGAATAATATTGAATGAAAGAAAGTACATTCTATTTTAATTACACGAAATTGTTTTTTCAAACTTATTTGGAAATAAACTCTGCATGTTGGATGCAACTATTCGTGGATGTACTCCAATGTTCCACATTGGTTTCCTCTTAAATGTTTTTTGTGCGGCGTCTTTGATGTCCCTTTGAAGTGGAAAATCCGCAGTGGATTTTAAAAGCTTTAATTTAGTTTCACCTGTCCCGGTGTTGTCTGTCTGTAATCAAATCTTTCAAGTTAAATTTGGCCCACTTCTAGTTGCCTGATTACCGTGAAATTTGGCAGGTGTTCATAGTTCCAGTGACAATGCATTATGAAATTTTTGTTAGAGAAAAAACAAAATGGCGGCTCTAAGATGGCGGACGAGATTTATGGTCCGATTCGACTCAAAATTGGTATGTGGGGGGGGTTCGGGGTCGGAGATTATAAATGTATCGTCAAAATTCATAAAATATTTTTTTTGTCGAAATTCATAAAATAAAAATGGCGGCTCTAAGATGGCCGACGATCTGTGATTATAGTCCGATTCTATTCCAAATTGGTATGTGGACATTTTCGGGGTCGGATATTACATATTTTCATTCAAAATTCACAAATTCAAGATGGCGGACGAGTTTTGTAATTATGGTCCAATTTGATTCAAAATTGGTAGGTGTGGGTTTTCGGGTTCGAAAATTATGAATTTTTTGTCAAAATTCATAAAATCAAAATGGCGGCTCCGATATGGCGGACGATCTCTGACTATGATCCGATTCTATTCAAAATAGGTATGTGGGGGTTTTTAAGCTCGAACATTTTAAATTTATAGTCAAAATTCATATATTCAAGATGGCGGACATGTTTTGTGATAATGAACCGTTTCTCTTCAAAATTAGTATGTCGGGGTTTGAATTCATAAATTGAAGATGGCAGGCAGCTCCAGGATAGCGGACGAGTTGATCTCAGATGGTCTCCTCATCGAAGAACTAGATATCTCAGAACTTACAGGGAAAAGGCTTCATAATGACGATGCATTAACAAAAGTGCATAGGTTAAGGCGTACTTACTAAAAACCACAAAACAAAATAATTAATAAAAAAAACGTTTTAAAGACGAGCTTTTAATTCAAATGCGCTAAAAAGTGAAAAATAATTGCTTTGGATGTGCGACGTAGGTTATTCCGTGAGTTGTAGATTCAAAAGCTTGTCGCTTTTGTATTCGAACTGAAAACTTTGCGCGACAAGCTCTTGAATCTATAACTCACGGAATAACCTACGTCGCATATCCAAAGCAATAATTTTTTACTTTTTAGCGCATTTGAATGAAAGCTTGTCCTTAAAAAGTTTATTTTTATTAATAATTGTATTTCATGAATGTTTCAATGGGGCACAGCGGCACGGTGGATACAAACGAAACATTGACTTTCACCAATAGTCTAGTCGAGAAGTAGGTTTCCTGCGAAAAATCGTTCCAAGTCTACTAAAAATATGAGCAATGGCTCATTCGATTCCGGATGTCATTCTGAGAGAGACTTATTTTTCAATTTTTCTGCCAACGAAAATTTCCTTTTTTTTTACAAAAAAAATGCCTTAGTTTTCTGGCAATGGCTCAAAAACTATTGTTGATCTACTTGAAGTTGCATTGTTCAGGTTGCGATACCAAATTCCTTTTGAAAGAGTTGTATTGGCGTGGATTCGAAAATATGATACAAGATTTGATAAAGTATCACCAAAATAATTTCCTTACCGAAGATTCTATCTTTGAAGACCATGGACAATCGCTAGGCTGGAAGAACTCTGGATACTTGGGCACTCAGTGAATCTAAACTTTCAGGTTCTCAATTTCTAAGAGACTTATAAATTCTTTTGAGAACTGTAACTTTTATACTGAATAAAGTTCTAGACTTCTTTTTCTTTTAACAATCTCTCTCATCCATTTTAAATAAAAAAACTTATTGAGCATTCGAAACAGTTTGAATTTAATTTAGCTCCGTTGAATGAATTATCTGTGGTTTGCTCCCTCATATAACTAATAAAATAACAGAAATGATATCCATATGAGAAATCTTAGCATTTGAATAGTAATGAATTTTAACTAATTGAACTTATTCTGAATTGGACAAATACTTAATTGAAAGATAATAAATTTTGAGTAATCTAAAATCAGGCTGGCAGGGCCTAAATAACTAAACGAAAAAAAGAATGAATGCCTCCGAAGATCTGAATTTGCCCAACATCTGTGACACATTCTTCGCTTACCCAAGCAGTACTCATAAAATATCTCAACCCCTGTGGACCTTCACGAATAATAGCCCAGACATTTTACGTATTTCCCTTCTGCGAAATATTTCTAACAATTATTTTTCCTAACCACAGATGAATCCATTAAATACAATATTTTATTACAGTGAAAGTTAAAACCAACAATTTTCATGGAAAAAATACTTTCACACTACTCTAACTCTTGTTAACACTATTTTCTGTTCTGTAACTATTCTCCCAGGAAAATCTTTCATAATTCATCATGTGCATATATGAAATGGCATTTCAAGACGATAATTTAACTTTTCTTCATTCGGGCGATAAAAAATTACTTTTTGCGAAATATTGCATCTTACTTTGACTGTGAGCGCACTTTTCGGGCTGCTGTTAAACCACTGGAAGAAGTCATTGAAAAATTCCTCGAGGGTTTCTTCGGAATCATTTAAACAAAACAACATTTCTGAACTTCGTAACCCCTTTGGAGTAATAAATATAAATATATTCGAAATATATACTAGGCATTTTGCTACATTATGGACAAGCACGTCGGCTGATATGATTTTTTTTAAATGCATTATTGCAATTTTCTGACCAATACCAATCAATTTGTCCCTTTAAGAGTTTATTCAAAAGATATCGAATAAATGATGAATTTATCAGAAATTTCCGTTATAACCAATACAAAAAAGAATTTGAGTTTTGTCAATTTTGAAACCAATATAAAATATTTGCTATTAAAAAAAAACTTTTAATTTGTTCAACACTAAATCTAGACGCCTGAAATATTGCTTTCTATTGCATCAAATCACTAAAATAATATTGCTATTCCGCTATTCCGCTATTCCGACCAAAAATGATTCCAAGAAATGTTGTCGGTATACTGGCTGTACTAGCCACCGAAAAGCGCCCTATAGTAACGCTAACCACTTGTGTGCAAAATCGTTACGTATTCTTTCGATTTTTAATCTAAACAGACTCGGGTGTAATTTGCTAAATCTAGATTGGAAAAAATATATTTTCCTCCTTGTAATTTAACAAACAATTCCTCAATTCGAGGAATTTCTCTGTGAGGATTCAACCATATATTTATAACTACGAATATTGATAACTGGCCATAAGAGCAATGTAATGAAAGTGAGGTCCGTCGGTTTATATATGTATTTCCTTGTCATATTGGCAGCACGTAGGCGGAGCAATAAATATATGGGCGGAGCATATGGGTGAAATAAAAAATTAGTGAATGTCACTTATGACAGTAATTTAAAGGTTGATATTTGACAGATTTTCGGACGGAAAAAATGTTATTTGTTTTGTGTCAGTAATATTATCTCCAAGTAATTGTACTTTATCTTTTTCGCTTGCCTTTTTGGATAGTTGAAATATCATTGTTTTATATATATATATATATATATATATATATATATATATATATATATATATATATATAGTGTGGCCCATTTAAAATGGAACCACCCCTGTAGAATACGCATTTTTCAATAATTCTCAAAAAAAAAATATTAAGCATCAAAACTGTATCTTGACACAAATTTTCATAACTTTAGTTTCATTTCCAAGGCACTCTATGGTTTTTTTTCTTTGTAAAAAACGGCAAAAGTTCATTAGGCAATTTTGGTTTTCAAATTTGACTACACCACTGGATTCGTAGTCGTTATAAATGAAAACCATCAAAATTTCAAAAAAAAAATTGGTTAACAACGAAGTTACAACAACTTTAATTTTGGAAACAAAGTATTTGATTATAATTTTTATTTAGATTATAGACATATTTAAAATCTGGCAACACTGCCGATACAAAGTAGAACACCAGTGATTTGTACAGCGAAAATCCGAAGTCAATAGCTCATTCCGTTCTACAGTTATTATAACACCTGAAAGTATGGTAATGTGAGCGATTTGTGGTGGAAGCGATTTTGTAATAAAAATCTGACTACGCCACTGGATTTGTAAATTATATTCCCTTAAAATAATTTATTTAAGTTTAGTTTATAAGTGTATTCGAAAATAACAGAAAATTAAAAATTCATTTTCAAGTTATGCAGTCTTCCATAGCCGATAAAAACGAAATGAACCGAATCAAGTTTCAAAGAATCAAAATTATTTATTGAATAATAAAACAGAAAGCAGGACAAAAAATGTTCCTTTTAAATTCTGCAAAACTCAATTGAAACAAGCTTTTAGAGAAGGTATCAATAATTTGAGGAGAGCTGAACTAATACATTAGGCATAGGTATTGTACTATATCAATAGTAGGCTGTGATTTAGTACACCACAAATCGCTCACATTACCATACTTTCAGGAGTTATAACTGTAGAACGGAATGAGCTATTGACTTCGGATTTTCGCTGTACAAATTCACTGGTGTTCTACTTTGTATTGGCAGTGTTGCCAGATTTTAAATATGTCTATAATCGAAATAAAAATTATAATCAAATACTTTGTTTCCAAAATAAAAGTTGTTGTAACTTCGTTGTTAACCAATATTTTTTTATGAAATATTGATGGTTTTCATTTATAACGACTACAAATGCAGTGGTGTAGTCAAATTTGAAAACAAAAATTGCCTAATAAACTTTTGCCGTTTTTGCCAAAGAAAAAAAAACCATATGGTGCCTTGGAAATGAAACTGAAATTATGAAAATTTGTGTCAAGATATAGTTTTTGATGCTTAATATAAAAAAAAATATATTTTTGAGATTGACTGAAAAATGCGCATTCTACAGGGGTGGTTCCATTTTAAATGGGTCACACTGTATATACTGGACTTAGAGTAACGGAAAAATAATTACATGCAGAACTTGGCGGCGAGTTCATTGAGTAAAGCAGAGCATGGGCATTTTATTAACAGGAACAAAATGCCATATATTTTACATTTTTCAGACTAAACAGTACATCACAAAACCATTTCTAGAGAAGCAGCTTCATGAGCAATATCAATGAAACTAGTGTTTTATCTCTATCAAGATTCAACAAACCGAATATGTCTATATACAAAAATAAAAAGAATATGCTTCGTGTTTATTGAGTAATATATCGGGGCCTTGTTTAAAGATAATTTTTGTAAGCAAATATAACACCGGGGCAAGTCATCGAGGTTATATTTGTATTAGATTACAAAAAATCATTTTATTGATATATTTGAATTTTGGAATATATTGATCAGCAACGAGATACTTACAATGTTCAAGACACCAGAACTTGTTTACCCAGCCCGTCATGTCATTGAAATCCATAACAAAATGTTATTAATTGTTTTCCAAATATATTTTCAATGAAAACATAACTCATAGATGGGCAAATTGTAAAGCTGAAAGGAAGAATTAATGAGTGAAGCATTACCCTTCCCAGCTTTATACATCTTTATACATATTCTTGATTATTTCTTACCGATGAAGAAAACAAATTTGTGGGTTCTTCGCCGACATAATTGAAAAAGTCTTTAAACGGAATCTAAAAACTACGAACACTACTAACTAGAACCAACTATAAACTAATGAAAATGAAACCCAACAAAAATTATAACAATAGTATGAAATCGATAATAAAATAGGAACAACGATTCAAACCTGAAAATAAGCACATCTGAACACAACAAATATCCACTATGGATATTTTTATTTAAAAAAATTGACATTAAATTAATACTACACCTACGCTTCCAGTTCAATCATGATGAAACAAGAGACGTGAGAGAAACAATACTAATAGATCAACTCTTGACTAGCACATGTCACGCCTCCATTTTCTCGCATGCGCATCTATTCAACGTTGCCGTTTAGAGAGAGTCCGAGCGATCGTCATGCTTCATTTGTTTGTATTGGTACTTAATACATATATGGATTCAACGTGATCTTTTAATGACAGGAACAATAGGGGTACCGCAAGGCTACAGTCAAAGGGTTCATGTAACTCTAATGTTTGTTCAGCTCCTTTTCAACCTTATCTTTATGACGAAGGGAAGTGGACGATCTCGGAATTATTTAGGAGATACTTGAAACTTATATAAATGGTATCATTGAATTTTCTTAAAACCGATCCAAAAATAACATTGTGTTTATCAGGTATATGTTTTATATGATTTGGCAAATAACTGCCGTGACTATTTTCCATATCATCTGTAATATTAAGGTTTCTAATTACATAAATATCCAAGTCACCATGTTTATTTGTAAATGAGATTGAACAAGTAAAGTGAGTATCCCAATAGAATACACACCATTGTATAAATTGGAAATTTTTGTGTTTTTTGCAATAAAATTTTAAATTACTTTTGAATAAAGTTCCAAAGATAACGCTATAACTAGCACAAGTATCTTAATTAAAAGTGTAAGATTTATTTTCGAAACTAGTTTCAATCAAAATTGGATTGACTTTACAATCTCAATTGTACAGAGAGAAATGAACTGAATCTAAATAATTTTGGGTATTTTTATTCGGTCGACATCTACTTGTATCTTGCGGCGAAAATACTTTCACTATGTTTGAAATGTTCCGAAAGAAGCGGACAAAACTCACACGAATATTTTTTCGTTTCTGGTTCGTCCGGCACATACATATTATGCACTAGTTTATAGGCTTTTCTCTTATTTTCCTTATTTCATTGACAACAATAGTTATTTGTGCAACCAATTGGGAAAAGCACAATTTTTTGTAATGAGCGAATTTCTGCGGAACGATCGAAGCGAGTTCCGCAAAAGAAAGCGAGTTACGAAAAATAGGGTTTCCCAAGGTGTTTCACACAATATTTTTTCTAATTTTTATATGTGATCCTTTTTAATTCAAGTTAAAAATATAAAAAAAATATATATTTAAAAAAACTGAAGAACACGCTTTTCACGCACTAAAAATAATTTTAATATTTAACGTCTATGCCGAAAAGCATAAGGTGCTTTTTGGTAACGTATCTTTGAGAAACATAATCCCAGAGACGGCAAACTACCTCATTTTAGCAAAGCTGAAATTTTAAGTATGAATAGTGTGATATGTAATTGAGAACGTATGCGTACTTGCTAGCTTGAAAGCGGGGCCCTTTTACAGGTATCAGGTACAAAAGTACATAAAAAACTTTCTCACTTACATTAAAGTATGGTAATGCGTTTGGCAATTAATATCGTCCAGTTAGCCGAGCGGTCTAAGGCGCGAGATCTAAGCTCTGGATCTCAAAAGTTTAGGAGGGTTTGAATCCTCACGCCTGACGATTTTTTTTTTCACTTTGAAGTTGGGTAATGATTTAGTTTTGGGATGAATAAAAAAAAAATCTCAATTTCGATGGGAAAAATAAAAAAAATCGTCAGGCGTGGGGTTGAACCCTCGACAGTTTTTGATATCTTGCTCCTTAGACAGCTTGGCCAACTGGACGATATTAATTGTCAAACGCATTACCATACTTCAACCTAAGTGAGAAAGTTTTGTATGTACTTTTTTACTTTTTGGTGCATTAAAAGCGTGTTCTCGTCCTTGGAGAGACTTCCATGGAAAAAAACGGAAATTAATGCTACATAGAAAACTACGTTGTCAGCTGGGGTCAATATCACAATTGTTCAAATTATGTTATTAATATTTATAATTCGTTTTTACCATACATATTATGTATCGAATTCGAATAAAATTTAATCTTCATAATATGTACAGAGAATATAATTACAATGAAGTAGTAGTTTAGCCTCAAAATTATAACAAATTTTATTCCTGTATTTTATGCAACTGGTGGTAAAATTTACTTTTCATCACCAGTTGCGAAAAATTTTACTTTTCGCAACTGGTGATGAAAAGTAAAACATTTGATGTCAACAGTTTTGAAAAGTGTCACTTTAAATGTCAAAATTAGAAAAAATAGTTTTCCAAACGTTTTCAAAACATGGACCAGTCCGATTGAGTGGGATCAAACTGACGTATCTGCTCGTTATATTCGGCAGCCATATTCAAAACAAATCATGTAGGTTTACAAAAATGTTAGTTATTATGAACTTTTGAAAATTATTCAACGCCTCTTGTGTATAGTTAAACCATTTACAATTGCAGAAGCATAAAAAACAAGTTTCCCAGCGGTATCCTTTGAGCAGCAGAGGCGGAGATAACTAATTTAATTTAAATATTTAAATATTTTAAAAATACGTTAAAATGAAAAAATAAGCCATAAGCGAGGAAGTTTGTATTAATAGGCAATCGGATCATCATAATTTCATTTTCCTATGGTCGAAAAAGAGCCATATTTTCCAACAAAACACAACAGAGCTATAGAATATTTTAAAACCTAGACCAGAGAAACCTTATAGAAACAGCTTCTGCAATTGAAAATGGTTAAACTATACACCTTTTTACTCGGTAATGTGGCCATTTGATAATAACAAATATTGCTTCACTCGCTGGCTACTTCAGAATCTGAATAATGAATCTTGTGTTGTGCTTTTGTTTTTGAGTTTGTGGACCTATGAATATCCGATCAGACATTTACGTTGATATACTTTTTATTCTTTCCACTCTAGGATTCGATATTTTCGGAAAAAATTCTCATTACCACGGCTTAACCAACTTGGAGGATTGAATATCGAATAGTTATTTTGTAGAGGTAACACGAAATGGTGTAAGTTGTTGCACTATAGAAAACTTGCTTCGCTCATTTCGAGAAATTTCATATAAATCACGTGTCTGATATATGTCAATTGAATTGTCCATGTCCCTTAGCAACGTCCATGTTCATCAGTTCAATAAAAAGTTCAAAAAGTAAATTTCACTAATTGTATTTCAAATAATAAATAATGAACACAAAAAATACAATAACAATAATTTACAAATATCGAAAAAATGCAGATTTTACTGCAATTTTTTGAGCGTACCTGTATAAACGTCGATTTTCTCGGGACGCGAACTCATTTTCATCGAATCGATACGATGACAGGTAGTGGTTGTCAGAGCGCCTGTTCTCTATTATTGATCGCACCCGCGAAAACCGGCTGCTACGTGTACTGCGTTAGTTGTGGTGCAGTGAAGATCCTCAACATAACCCTGCTCAAGGAAGTAGTGCAGAAGGGGCTCGAAGCCTCCTCCATGCTCATGCTGTCGCCGTTATTGCGAAATGCTTGCCACAGTACGTACTCACTCTTTCATGTACTTATACGATGGGGTTGATGTTTCTTTCTAAGTAAAACATAAAAAATGAGTCGCCAAAATTCGAAACAATCGAGAATATGCGACGATGGATGCAACGAGATGAATTGATATTTTTAGACATTGCTAGTTGGAAGTTGATAATCCGGTAATACCTATGTTCTTTCCGATTTAACAAACGTTTTTACAATTTTTCGTTTCAGTTTCGAATTTATTGTCCTTTAAAAAACCCAGATCATGATGGATATGATTCATTTGAAATATATTTTGTTCGAACATAGTGAAAATGGATGTTTTAATTTAATTTAATTTACACTTTTGTTTCTAATTTTAACGTTATTGGATTAACGTTAGATATTTTGAATTTCTAGACCGAGGGATATAGGTTGGCATACAGCATACAGCAATTTTCTGATTTCAAACTGATCCTGAAAAACAAGATTTATTATCGAGATAGATGAACTGTTCATACGGAATACGATAACAAGTGCAAATTTTCATCCGGTATTTTTTTACAAATCCGGTTGTAACAAATTGAGACACCAACCATAAGTATTTTATAAATGGATTTGAATATTTTTGCTCTTCTGGGTATATCTTTGAAATTTAACCTAATTTCATTAAGGTATGCATTATCTTTTTTGAAGAGTTCGGAACATTTGAAAATCACCATTAACTGCCTTCATATCAATTGATGGTTTATTAAAATACTTTGTACATGATTCATCTCGACCTGAAATTGTTTTTTCAAATACGTAGAATATTTCGGATTCGCATGTGTTATTTTCCAATATATGGTCAGAATCAAAAACTGAATTGTTTCCTTCGATCAGAGTTCCTTTTTACCCGACTGCGCGACGCAAAGGAGGGTAATGTGTTTATCATGTATGTATGTTTGTTCCTTTGAGGCGCTCTAGAGACCAAACGCGTGGCTCGATTTTGATGATTCTTACGTCAATCGAATTGTCTTAATCTTGCGAGTGTCATAAAGGCATGATAGTAATCAAAATCAATCAATCAATCAATATGGCGACAACCAAACGCCATATTGTGAATAAAGACATGATAGTAATAATCAAAATTCAATATGGCGACAACCAGACGCCATATTGTGAATAAAGACATGACAGTAATAACCAAAATTCAATATGGCATCAACCAGACACCATATTGTGACAAAATTCAATATGACGACAACCAGGCGCCATATTGTGAAAAATCCTAGCTAAAAACTGTAAAATAGAAAAACTTAAATTAAAAAAAAACCGAAAGTGAACTTTAAAAAAGATGGAAACAAGATACCAGAAAATATTGTCAGAAAATTATGTTTTAAGAGGTCAACTATTAAACTTAATACTGTCGGAGGCAATAATATATCTTCATTTTAAATTATGGAAGATGCCTCCGACTGCGTGAGATTGTTTACAGTATTAAGTTTAATAGTTAACCTCTTAAAACCTAATTTTCTAACAATATTTTCTGGTCATCTTGTTTCCATCTTTTTTAAAGTTCACTTTTTACGCAGTTGGGTTTTTTATTTTTAAATTAACTTTTTTTTACAAGCTTTTATTTAATTTCACATTTGTATGTATGTTTAGTTCAAATCTTGCAAGTGGATTTTGACTCACTTCTAGTTGGGTGAAATTTGGCAGGTGTTCATAGTTCCGAGGATAATGCATTATGGAATTTTTTCTAGAGAAAAAACAAAATGGCGGCAGCAATATGGCGGACAAGTTTTGTGATTATGATTCGATTCTATTCAAAATTGCTATGTGGGGTTTTCGGGGACAGAGGTCATGATTTTTTTGTCAAAATTCATACATTCAAGATGGCGGTCCAATATGGCGACGTTTTATGGTTATAGCCCGATTCCAATATGTGGGGGTTTTTGGGGTCGGAGAATTCAAGATGGCGCCTCCAAGATGGGGACGAGTTTTGTGATTATAGCCCGATTCCATTCAAAATTAGTGTGTGGAGGTTTATATATATATATATATATATATATATATATATATATATATATATATATATATATATATATATTGTTATGTTATGTTATGCCAGTTATAAGTTTTAAAAGGAAAAAACCCACAAAAAAGAATAATTACTAAATAGTTATTAGTTTCAAGAGATTGTTTTTACATAATTTTGGAAGTTCTATTTATTTGTAAGCCTATGTATAATATGGATCGATAAAAATGTCAAAATACTATAACACAATCAATTTCATACACTGTCATAATGATTATAACCCATAATTGGTAAAAAGACAACAAAAAGTCTAGATTTACAAAATTTTCATGAATAAGAAGTGATCAACACATTTATAAATTTGAAACATACAGTATATGAAATTGTAGCTAACTAAAAGTAGCCAATGGTAGAACAGCAAACTTCTTGATGAGAATAGCCAATCAGGGAATAGATGGTCATATGGAAAATTGGAAATTGTGAGAGAATAACAACGGGGTGATGTCATAAGCAATTATTATTGAAAATTGTATATAGTAATAAGAATGGGAAAATAGTTGTATATATAAATTATATAAGATGAACCCAAACAGTGAAATGTGACAATTTTGGTGCGCGAATTCAAACATTCAAATGAAAAAAAAGAGGGAAAATTGGTATCCAAGGGAGCAACAAACAAAGCCACAGGAGATCGAAAATAAATTTACAAGGGAATGTCACGCAACATTTTGAGAGAAAGAAAAATGAAATAATTCCAACATTTGAAGAACAAAACCAATATTACCTTAATTATACAACATATCCAAGTGTCCAAAGCTGATTTCTGCATATGTATGGTTCCTGATTTATGGTATTGGAGTTCCTGATAGAGCTTGGAGTGAGAAGGGATCCAGTTTCAGGGCATATCTTGAACACTGACTTCTCCAGCAGGTATAAAAACTTTAATAGTGCACATCCGGTCCATGAACAATATCACAAATAACGTATCTCACATCTGAAGAACTTTATTTCACTTTATTTTGAACCATAAAAAGAAAAATTCACTCTCAAGGAAAAAGTGAGGTTCTGTCTATCTATCCATGATTTGATTTTAATGATTATCCGTGAATATTTGTAGATTCACATTAGTATAAGTTATTTCTCGTAGGCCAGGTAAAATTAAGTCTTCCTGAATAAAGGAAATAATTGCTTTTTGATACTTTGTTTGTTTTCTTACAATGATCAACAATCATAACAAAGACCATTGAATAAATTGAAATTAGACAGCAGTGGTTAGTGGCTCTATTGCCTGAACCGGCTATCTGAGGTAAGAGGCGTACCAACTGTTGCTTAGCCGTGGTGAGAAAAGTGATAACAATTGGCAGCAGCGTGACGAGAGAACAGTGACGTTCGCTAGCAATTATTATTACAGCATACAATACATATACAGGGCGAAAATATCTATCTATATCATATCAATTTGGCTCACAAAGAATAGCATAAAAACTATTAGCAATCTGGTAAATATCTAGTTACATCACACATGCACTCCGAATATGGGGAAAACACTTTTCTTACGTGTTTTTGCCTCCTGAACACGAATCCGGAAGAAAAACGCGGCGGACTCATACCGTTTCGGAGTTATATAGGTTTTTCAACTGAAACTAACCTCAAATTAAAGCACCGTTTTCTCGCACAAAAATCACTCAAAATGCCTCCTTCTTTATACCAGCATAAACAATACACCCTTAATCACTCATTTTCGGCACAACTTTGCACAAAATATCGACGTTTTTATCGAAAAAATCATATTTCTTACACTGTTGCATATGAACAATTTTCGTTCATGTGACAGGAGAAGTTTAGTAACTCTGCCTGATTTTTTTATGTTGGCAATAAGTGAAGCACCGCCAACTTTTCGAATTCAAATGTAAGCAAAAGTTGCTCCTTCATTTATGTGTGCAATTGTTTTTTCTAACCATTTTAACAATTTTTACATTTGATTGTAAACAAATATAGATTATTTGATAATCATGAAATTGACCGAATATATTGGTCTGGTACAAAACAGAAATGCATTAATCGCATTTCTGTTAAGACTGGGAATATTTATGGAAACGATTCAGTGTCCGAAATGCACAGGAGAATGCAACTTGAATAGAGAATTATTGACATATCGCTGTAATAGAACAACCGTTCTGAAAAGGGCACATAAGAAGGACATCAGATTGCGATGCGAATTTACGAAATCAGCAAAATGTGGTACATTCTTCGTGGGGAGGATTGGCATTCAGAAGATGGCTCTATTCATTGGGTATTTTCTTGAGCTACCCCACCCGCGGGTCCAATTCATGCAAAGGGAACTGCATTTGACATTATCTACAATTATTGACTGGAGTAACTATTGTAGAGAGGTATGTATTATATATTGAAAATTAACCACTATATACCTTCTTATAAATATATTTATAGGTTTGCATGAATTGGGTCGAAAACAATCAAACCAAACTTGGTGGAATCGGGAAGATTGTGGAGATTGATGAAGCCAAGTTTGGTAAGAGAAAATACAACCGCGGAAGGGTAGTTGAAGGCCAATGGGTTTTTGGTGGGATCGAACGAGGGTCACGAAGAATATTTTTGGAGCCTGTACCGAATAGAACTGCTCGGACACTCGTCGATCTCATCAAAAAGTGGATAGAGCCAGGGACGACGATTATGTCAGATTGCTGGAGGGCCTACAACAGCTTAGGGGAAGAAGGCTTCCAGCATCTGACAGTTAATCATACTTATAATTTTGTCGATCCCGATTCTGGTTAGTATTTCTATATTAAATGAGTAAATTATATTATTTGAATTTTATTTTGTAGGTGCCAATACTCAATCCGTTGAGAGGATGTGGAGAGATGTTAGAGACAATACTCCGAAATATGGCCTCAAGAAGGAACACTTTTTGGGCTATCTTTCGGAGTATATTTTCAAACGAAACAATAGACCTGGTCAACGGATTGAGAAATTTCTCTCCACCACGAAGACTATGTACCACTAGAGAAGTCATCGATATGTCAATAATTCCTGTGCATTTTGAATTGTTTCCATAAATATTCCCAGTTAAGAAATACATTTTTGTTTTGTATCAGAGCAATATATTTGTAACAAAAATAATATATTAAAAAATACAAATATGAATCATTAATTTTGTTGGTGTCTATTTCTTGGCATTCCGTTTAAATCTTCATATATTCCATGAATAAGGCATTTACTAAAATAACGTGTTCTTGTTTCACTTCCACTTTCATCATGATTCCAATATCGGTATAAATCTCTTATAGTATGGAAATATGGATCCATAATCGCCATACCTTTGACTCTAACTAAAAATCTATAGAGATACATATGATCTCGTATGCCATTTAAATAGAAAAAAGAGCATATTCTAACTCTTTCGACATACTTGAAGGTTGGTGAATTCAAAGTGGATAAAATAAAATCAGGCCACAGTTCCACATTACCAATAATATCTTGGATTGACCATAAATAATCATCTAGAAAAATTACATTTAGTTAATAAAAAAATAAATTATTTTCATTCTCAAATATCTCACTTGGTTTATAATCTGCTTCATATGCTTTTTTTAGTCGATTTTTTAAATCCATATTTTTATGCAAAATGGTGCCCATCAACAATTTCATACATAAATGAAGGAGAAACTTTTGCTCACATTTGAATTCGAAAAGTTGGCGGTGCTTCACTTATTGCCAACATAAAAAATCAGGCAGAGTTACTAAACTTCTCCTGTCACATGAACGAAAATTGTTATATGCACGTTCACTTATTGCCAACATAAAAAAATCAGGCAGAGTTACTAAACTTCCCTTTACATATGCAACAGTGTAAGAAATATGATTTTTTCGATAAAAACGTCGATATTTTGTGCAAAGTTGTGCCGAAAATGAGTGATTAAGGGTGTATTGTTTATGCTGGTATAAAGAAGGAGGCATTTTGAGTGATTTTTGTGCGAGAAAACGGTGCTTGAAATTGAGGTTAGTTTCAGTTGAAAAACCTATATAACTCTGAAACGGTATGAGTCCGCCGCGTAAGAAAAGTGTTTTCCCCATATTCGGAGTGCATGTGTGATGTAACTAGATATTTACCAGCAATCTTATTATATAAAACAATTTTTTTGCAAATATCAATACATAATAATATATATATATATATATATATATACAGGGCTATTCAAATTCGTTTCTGTACATGGGGATCTCGTAAACGATAAGAGATAGAGTGTCGGTTAAATCGTGGCATAGTTGCGTATTTTATAGACCTATTCAATGATGTGAAAAAATCGAATTTAGCTCTTTTGGTTCTGGAGATATACAGGAAAAACAAAAAAATCCCAAATTATTTTTTGCCTGTATTTTCTTTATTCGCAGACATATTGAAAATCTGTCCACATTTTGCTATTAGGCACTTGATGTGAGCTATCAGAATATGTTCATGAATCTTTATACAGGGTGTCATCTGGCTTGGGCCACCCCCATCTTTGAATTTTTAAATACGGACCTGTATTTTTTGTTGTAGTTTTTGGATCGTCGACGTTCACTTCATACTGAGAAATTGAATTTAATTTTATATTTCGGGAAGTTTCGGTAATATTTTATTATAATTGGGTGAATTATTCCCTTTTAAATTACGGCCCTGGAAATTGGTTGACTGAGTTAAATAAAAACACAATAGCAACTTTCACGTCTCCCCATGTACCATAGTGTTTTAGAGAGTATTTTTTTCATTTTTAGGTACCAATTCATATTTCTTCACATTTTCAATGCTCTTTGAGCGTTTTCTACAATGAACTTCGAATAGCAAAACCTTTTATGATTTTTTGAAACATATCTACAACAAAATAGATTATACATATGTATTTTGATAAGCTGAAAAAAACGATAGCAATAATTACATCCAAACGAACACTATAATTGTAATGAAAATTGAAATGAAGTAATTTATATACACAAAAAATCAATGCGCAATAAATGTTCGAATTGGAGTCCTTTCATTTCGAGACATTTTTTAACTCGTTTTCTCATATTATTTATTTCCCTTAATACACTTCTTTGCTGCATTGTTGCGAAAGCATTCAAAATCCTCAATCTCAAGTCTTCCACATTTTCTATCTCTCTGCCATACGTCAATCCTATTTTTCAATGTCCCCCATAGAAAATAGTCAAAATAGTAAGATCTGGTGATCTTGCAGGCCATCTTATTGGCCCATTATTTGCTATCCATCTGTTGTTGAATGTGGTATTCAGAAACTGATTAACCTCTCTTGTACAATGAGGACGAGCTCCATCATATTGAAACCAGATTCCATTCAACCTACCTATTGGAATATCTTCGAGGTATTCAGTGAAGGTGGTCCTAAGAATTGCAAATAACGTTCGCCATTCAATGTCTCCTGGAAAATATATGGCCCAAGAATTTTATTATCAAAATTCCTGCCCATACATTGAATCAAATCGCACTTGAGGACGAACTTCTCTGAAATTATTTTCATTGGTCTGAGACCAGACATGTTCATTATTCCTATTGAATACACCGCAATTTGTGAAACGACTCTCATCGGTCCAAATGATGTTATTCAAAAATTCCCATCTCTCACGATTTGTCTACGCAACCAGTTGCAGAAATTTCTTCTTCTTTCGGATTTCCTGGATGTAATTTATGAAACGTTTTAATTTTGTAACATTTAAAATTATGCTTCCTGAGAGTGCGCCAAACTGTCGTTTGTGGAAATTCAATTCATCTGCAATTTGTACGATGATTTCGATGAATTTTCATTAATATAAAATTCAGTGATATTACTGAAAGTTTATTAAAATTTAAAAAAATTACTTTTTCAACAATACTTTCCTCTATTTCGGCTGGAGTTCTGTTGCCATAACTTTTGCGAGGCTTATTGAATGATCCAAATTCGCTAAGGTTTTGTCTGATTTCTGGAACAAAGTTTCATGCGGTTGACGCCTTTCAGGATAAATTTCCATATACCGTCGGGCTGTAGCATAACTGTTTCTATGGTTTTCATAAAAAATTTCACCATGTCCCGTTTTCTTCAGCGGAAAACATAATTTTTACACCAATAAACTCAAAATATACAACAAATATGACAAATGTCAAAATATTATCGACAATTGTTCTCATAGTCTACTGAGATTTCATCGGTATTAAACATGGTAACTAAAGACATTAGCAACTTATAGGTAAGTATTATAGTAACTAGCGAAAATGTGGTGTTATGATCTTTCTATCTCCAAGAATCACTTATGGTGCAAGAAAATGTGGAAGACTTGAGATTGAGGATTTTGAATGCTTTCGCAACAATGCAGCAAAGAAGTGTATTAAGGGCAATAAATAATATGAAAAACGAGTTCAAAATGTCTCGAATTGGAAGGACTCCCAAATTTGAACATTTATTGCGCCATTAATTTTTTGTGTATATAAATTACTTCATTTCAATTTTCATTACAATTATAGTGTTCGTTTCGGATGTAATTATTGCTATCATTTCTTTTCAGCTTATCAAAATACATATGTATAATCTATTTCTGTTGTAGATATGTTTCAGATAATCATAAAGGTTTTGCTATTCGAAGTTCATTGTAGAAAACGCTCAAAGAGCATTGAAAATGTGAAGAAATATGAATTGGTACCTAAAATGAAAAAATACTCGCTAAAACACTATGGTACATGGGAGACGTGAAAGTTGCTATTGTGTTTTATTTAACTCAGTCAACCAATTTCCAGGGCCGTAATTTAAAGGGAATAATTCACCCAATTATAATAAAATATTACCGAAACTTCCCGAAATATAAAATTAAATTTAATTTCTCAGTATGAAGTGAACGTCGACGATCCAAAAACTACCAAAAAAATACAGGTCCGTATTTAAAAATTCAAAGTTGGGGGTGGCCCAAGTCAGATGACACCCTGTATAAACGATTCATGAACATATTCTGATAGCCCACATCAAGTGCCAATAGCAAAATGTGGACAGATTTTCAATATGTCTGGGCAGATTTTCAATATGTATGCGATTTTTTTGTTTTTCCTGTATATTTCCAGAACCAAAAGAGCTAAATTCGATTTTTTCACATCATTGAACAGGTCTCTAAAATACGCAACTTTGCCACAATTCAACCGACACTCTATCTCTTATCGTTTACGAGATCCCCATGTACAGAAACGAATTTGAATAGCCCTGTATATACATATATATAATTTTTCTTTAGTTTCCTGACCACATATATATTTTCTTCAGTTTCTTGGAATAAAGGTCGGATTCAGTCAATTCATATAATTTTTCTGAACTACGTTTCGACATGGTATTTGTCATCATCAGGTTAAAACACCAGATCGTCTTGTCGAGCTCGAGGCCGAGCAAAAAAAAATATATATATATATATATACAGTATGTCTCACTAAGATGGAACCATATGGAAAACTTTTTTATTATTAATTTTAAGAGAAAAAGTTATTCTTCATAAAAAATTCTGCATATTCTAAAATCTAAAATACAATCATCAGATATCAATTTTTTCCAGTCGTATACGCGGTAAGTCAAAATATATGAATTTTACTCAAGAGTAAAGTATATTCGAAAATATCGAACATTGATTTGTTGAAAATATAAACAGGATGTTCATAAAATCAGATGTGGAATCATCTGCAACTGAAAGATAAACTTTAGTCACTATCTTCCATCGTCAAGATAACTTCATTTTAATCGTGGATTTTTCAATTCACAGAAAAATCTTTCTATCAATATTCAATTGAGAATGTTTCCCTTTTCAATATCGAACATTGTTAATAAAAAAAGTTGTTCAGAACTAAAAACTACGTTCAAATATGCAATCATCCATCTGGAAAATATTTTCTTATTTTGTCTACAATAACAATGCAAATTTAACTGTAGTTACGTGTAATCTAGGATGCACTGACAAAGAAATGATTTGTTGATTTGTTAATAGCAAGATATGTTTGACAGTGAATGGTAGCGTTATTAACTTGTGAAGAGAAAATATAAATTGTTTTGATTGTGGGGGAAAATTTTAAAACTTATAGAGAAGCAGCAACTATTTTTAATAACAGACATCCGAATAAAAATATCAATCATTCAACTGTTACGAAAATAGTAAATAAATTCAAGAATACTGGAAGTATTAACAATCATTTTAATGGAAAACGCCGAAAACTGGTTGCCGATGAGAATACGCAGTTTGAAGTAATGCTGTCAGTTGTAGAAAATCCAAAAATGTCATTGCGCAAAAGGAAGTTGTCGATGCAACAAAATGTGAGCAAAGATACAGTGGCAAGAATTTTAAAACTGAATAAATACAGACCATTCAAACCAAAAATCGTTCACACATTGAAAGAGAGGGATTATGATTGGCGCTTTGATTTTTGTCATCTCATCCAAGGAAAATCAGAAAGAACCTTTATTTTACGAAGCGTATAATTTTTTCCGATGAGTCAACATTTTCGTCAAATGGAACTGTCTTGTCACAACATTGTCGCTGGTGGTCTGATGAAAATCACAATTTTGTGATAAAGTCTCATGACCAATATTCATTTAAGACGAACTGTGGTGTGGCATTTATAAGAACAGATTAATAGGACCTTTTTTTTTCGCCAATCTATAAATGCCGAACGTTATCTACAGTTTTTACAAACTCACATCAATGACTTCTTGAACGAACTAGCCTTACAAGAACGTCAATGTACTTGGTTCCAACAAGATGGTGCCGCATGCCACAGTACAGTAATTGTTAGGGAATATCTTGAACATACATTCCATGGAAAAGTTATTCACAGATATTCTGATCTTTTTTGGCCTGCTAGATCCCCTGACTTAACCCCCTTGATTACTTCTTATGGGGTTACTTGAAACAAAAAGTTTATCAGAAAGGGCAGTTTCAAGATGTTGACCATTTGGAGAGGATCATTTTAGAAACATGCTAGGAAATTTCTCCAGAAATGGTAAGGAATGTATTACCTTAATTTGCCAAAAGAACGATTATATGCATTGAACGAGAAGGTGGATATGTCGAGGCATCAGTGAAATGAGGGAACATTAAATTTCTATTTATTTCCAGAATTAATATTATGTTAGTTACACAACTTTTATGTGTTTAAATTGCAAAATTGTTAGAAAACATTAAGAAACGAAAAGGTGATCATGTGTTTCATAATCAAAAGAGATAAATGTTCATTCAAAATAGAAAAAACAGCAAAAAGTAACATAACCTAATTTTTCAATGTCTATGAATGTAATTGCATATTTGAACGTAGTTTTTAGTTCTGAACAACTTTTTTCAATAAGAATTTCCGATATTGTCGAATATAAAGGTACTTTACCTCGTATACGATTGAAAAAATTTGATATCTGATGATTGTATTTTAGATTTTAGAACATGCAAAACTTTTTATGAAGAATAACTTTTTTTCCTAAAATGAATAATAAAAAAGTTTTCCATATGGTTCCAACTTAGTGAGACATACTATATATATATATATATATATATATATATATATATATATATTATACGATTGAAAAAATTTGATATCTGATGATTGTATTTTAGATTTTAGAACATGCAAAACTTTTTATGAAGAATAACTTTTTTTCCTAAAATGAATAATAAAAAAGTTTTCCATATGGTTCCAACTTAGTGAGACATACTGTATGTATATATATATATATATATATATATATATATATATATATATATATATATATATATATATATATATATATCTATCATCATCTGAAGTCAAGCAACGGGGTTAGTACATGGAGGGGTGAACAACTGTAGCGTCAGCTCGCAGGCGTCACGCCAGAGGATTCGGTGTTTAGCCCTGGTAGTAGAAATAGACCGACGTTGCCTTTTTTTCAGATCCGAATGTAAATTCTACCAGAATATAAACAATGATTCAACTTTCAAATTCGGAATGTCGAAATCATGGAAATTCATTATTTTCATGGCAAAAATCATGTGTGTAAAAAGATGGCGGCTTTCGACTGTCTTTTAGGATTTTTTCCCATTCAACATTCGAAGAATCATATTACTGTTATATTTCACTGGTTCATTGGCCTTTCTCCATTATTTTGGTAAATAATAAATTTTCGGGAGGATTTGGAATTCTGCATATTCTTGTTGTTTTTGGCTTCTGTCTCGTTCTCCATATATACGTCATTAATGGGTACTTGATGAATTTTCGTAATATATATCGTTTTTCTACTTTTCCTTTTTTCATTCGCAATAGGGGAGTGTCGCACAAGTTGCCAACTTAACGAAAACATTTAAAAATGTTGCCTCTCCAATGGCTTTGGTTGTATGGAAAATCGTCAATTAGATTTATCAAGTCAATTACTTTTGGTCATAAAGCGCTTATATATTTCTTATATTAAATGTGTCATTCATAGAGATTTTCTATCTAAAAATGGGAACAGTTTGTAGCACAAACAATATTTTGTGAAAGAAAGATTGGGACAGGCACCATCACTCGAGATATAGACACAAAATTCCCTATTAATATAACTAAAAAATATAGACACTTTGGGACTAAAAATTAATGATTCAGCATATTCAGTTTGTGATTCTATACACAACCCTGATTAAACTATTACAATTGGACAGGCAGAAGTTTTTGAAGTTGGCAACTTGTGCGGCACTCCCATTACACTTCTGGTTGACTTTTTCTACTTCTTCAGGTATATTTGATTGTCATACAAATAATTAATTTTCTTGATTTCTCTAATTTTCCGATTTTATTTTCGGATCTGAGAAAGTTTTCACTCAGCATTGGGAAAATAACTTCAGCCTCTATTATCAGGTTGGATGTTTTTGCATCCCCGACATATATGATGCCATTAATGCTGTAAAACTTTTTTGCTTTTTTCTCAATTTTCGACTTTCCACTTGGATTGAGAAAAATATCTGACACGAAAAAAAATGCCACTGATTTTGAAAAAGATTGAGAGTAGCTTTTCATAGATAACTGAATATTCACCTGAAATTCATGGCCACATCGAAAACAGCTCAATCTGTAATATCATAGTCTGACATATACAATTTTGTTCTAGAATTTACCTTATAGAGCTTGATGAAATTCAATTATGCCGTCTTTATAAAATCAGACCACTGAAATAATTCGAGAATAATGAAATAATCTTGACATTTTACGAAAATACTGATATTCGTTATTGCTAAGATGTCTAAAAACCCTGGTGAATGAACTGATTCGATATTGTTTAGATTTTCGAGGGGACACCACCTGTTACTTCAACAGAGCTTCTCTCTGTGGTAGATGTCGCCGTCCAAAAATGTTTGTTTATATTCTCGCTTAATGACAGAACTTAATTTCTGACATCTGAAGCATCTTATATGAAATTATTTTCAGTGTTTTTGTCGGTATTTATGCGTTTTCCACCTCTTTGATTTGAAATCTTGCTTAGCTCACTCCTGAGTTTGTTCTTTAAAAAGTCACTCGTTCATCAGTTCATTAGTGCGCGAGGAATTGTTTATTTTCAGGTAGTGTAGTGTGTACGGATACTTTTTGTAGAATGGGCCACATTTGTATTTTTTGTGGACAGTATCAAGCCGCAGATTCGAATATTCACCTGTATTCACTACTAAAAGCAAGTACAAATCTTGACGAATTGACTAATAATGATATTTTCATAGTTCATCATATTGTATGCATTGAATTTTATATTTTCTGCAATTTAATGACAATTTCATTTTCAATTCTCCGTCTGTCAAAATGCAGTTACCTCAAATTCAAATGGTACAAAATACGAAAAACAACACGACACTGCTTTCTTTGTGCAATGTTCGGGGGCTTCTAATTCTAGCTTTGCTATTGGTGAAGTTTGACAGATGTCTCTTTTCAACCAATAGCAAAGCTAGAATTAGAACCGCGAACAGTTCGCCTCAAAAAGAGAGCTGAGGAAATAAATATACCCTGTTACTGAATTGAAACGAAAACGAAATTGGCGTCATCTGACACGCTAGTAATCTCTATTATCAAGTAGGCCAAGTGTCGCCAAGTCGATCCTAAGATGTCTAAAAACCCTGGTGCACTTATACCTGTAGAAGTTTGGGATCGACTTGGTGACATTGGCCTACTTGATAATAGAATTACTACGTGTCAGATGAGCAATTCGTTTATTCAATTCAGTAACAGAGTATATGTATTTCCTCAGCTTTCTTTTTGAGACGAACTGTTCGCGGGTTCTAATTCTAGCTTCGCTATTGGTTGAAAAGAGACATCTGTCAAACTTCACCAATAGCAAAGCTAGAATTAGAAGCCCACGATTACACAAAGAAAGCACTGTCATGTTGTTTTTCGTATTTTGTACCATTTCAATTTGAGGTTAACTGCATTTTGACAGACGGAGAATTGGAAACGAAATTGTCATTGAATTGCAGAAAATATAAATTGCATACAATATGATGAACTATGAAAATATCATTATTCGTCAAGATTTGTACTTGCTTTTGTTACTGAATACAGGTGAATATTCAAATCTGCGGCTTTATACTGTCCACACAAAATACAAAAAGTATCCTTACACACTACACTACCTGAAAATAAACAATTCCTCACGCACTAATGAACTGATAAACGAGTGATTTTTAAAGAACAAACTCAGGAATAAGCTAAGCAAGATTTCAAATCAAAGAGATGGAAAACGCACATATACCGACAAATCACTGAACATAATTTCATATAAGTTGCTGCAGATGTTCTGACATTAAGCGAGAATATAAACAAACATTTTTGGACGGCGCCATCTACCACAGACTACCACAGGGAGAAGCTCTGTTGAAGTAACTGGTGGTGTCCCCTCGAAAATCTAAACAATATCGAATCAGTTCATTTACCAGGGTTTTTAGACATCTTAGTCGATCCCAAACTTCTACAGGTATAAGTGCAAGCACCAGGGTTTTTATACATCTTAATTATTGCCATGGTGATATTCGTAGAACGAAAACTGTGAACACAGACTTCCTATGGAATATCGAAGATTGTATGTACATCGCTGAACGATATACACTAGTCAAAAGCCAGAGAACACAGGCTAGACTTGGTACATATTATGTTAAATTACACTAGTTGACCCAAAATTATGAATTTATTAAATTCTTATTGTGGGTACCCACCGAGTAAAAATAAAGCGTTGTTGAACTGATCCGCATTTTTCAAAACCGTATGTCGTGGTGTCAATTTTTTTATTTGGTAAATAGATTACAGCAACACCTGTATAATATGGCTGCTGTGGTTACCTTTATTCATTGCTGTCCAACTTAGTTATGATACTGTGTTTTTTTATTTTTGATAACATCTGTCAGTGGTATGTCACAACCGATAATATGCAAAGTGCAAATACATGCAAACAGAAGCAGGTCAATGTTCACAAGAAGTGGAAAAGTGTAAGATGTTTCCATTTAAAAAAAATGTTGTCTCATTCAAATTACCAAATATTAAATAGTGATAACTGAGATGATAAAAGCAAATGAAAATTCGTCGACTAAACCCGTCACAGTAATGTACCAAAAAAATCCGTAATATGGTAATTTTGTTATCGAATCACGTTGGAGTATGAAAGTGTTAAAGTTTCTGATCATATGAAAATGGACCTGGTAGCAGGACATATTATGTAGATTTCCTAATTATGTAAAATGTATGGTACAATGTATTACGGCGAATTGATTAAAATGTTGATTATTTACCGTTTCTGGTATCATCTTCACATAAGGTCTTGCTAAGTTTCCTACTCACGGAGCGTGTTAAATCACACAGTTTTTATGCGGATCTACGGAAAAATGAGATGGAACGTTATTAACTGGTCTTATAAATTGTGCGAGAAAGGGCTAGTATTGTTTATTTTTGAGCTAACCTTTTATACAAACTTGAAGCCATTAACATTCCCTACAATAATAATTTTAATTTTTTTTTTGTCAAAATTGTATGTACGTGGAGTTGATTGTGCAAGCTATCCAGTTTTGGCAAGGTCTTTTTTTTTCAAATTTGGCAGAGTTTTTTCTTTTGAAAACAACATGAAAATATTTCTTAAATCATTGTAATCTCAAAATTAATCTTAGGAAAGACTGAAAACAGATAATTGGCGTTCTTTGCCGGCTCACCCTATACTAAAGAAATGCTTCTGTGGGATCTCATAATAACAAACTAAATCACTTAGTGTACATCCTTTGATTAATAAAACCACGACGAAACACAGCTCAACTTCATACGTTTATTTTTCATGAAAATATTCATTTGCCGGAAAATAACGCACGCTTTATCAGCTTTACCTGTATGTATGTAACAGAATCTTTGAAATTGATTTTGACCCACTTCCAGGCGTCCGAATTATTTGAAATTTTGCACACCTATCAAGAACCGATGACAATTGAATAATTTCATAGCTATGATCTGGTATTTTCACCAATATCGCCAGAAAAAAATAATTTACATTACAAAGATTTGGTAGGTGCGCTCGTTTGGTTCCTTCACCAAAAGTTAGAAAAAATTTCAATCCCATATGGATGAATCAATCGAAGAGTAGTGGTTGGAAAGTTTAAAAGCACGCTTTTGTAACAATATGGATAAAAAATATTGTTTAAAAAAACTTGAGAATACGCTTATATAGCAAAAATTTCAACTCGTGTAAAAAAGTGTGGGGTGGTCTTTACTTACTTTTCATAATGAATCTACCTTTACCAATAGCTAGTGATAAAAAACTTATATAACTGATATCCAGCACCCCACGCTTTTTTGGTAATTTTTTGGTCAATTACTTTATTCTTATTGTTTTTTTAAATATAATTTCATTGTATAACATTTTATGGAATTCAATCATGTAGGTATATAGACTTTTTTTAATTCAGTGTTGGCCAAAGATTCGAAAACTTATTTTGTATGTTTCTCTTATCAGCAAGCCATCAACATCTTGAAGAAACGAACTGTTTATTTTCAGATGTTTTCCATATATCATGGAAATATTTTGCGCTATCCTTTTTACGTAGTATTAGGCTCCAAAACTTTTCTCATCGGTTTTACTACCAAAATTCTACCCTTGGGACTAAAATTTATTCTTAAATATATATATATATATATATATATATATTATATATATATATATATATTATATATATATATATATATACATATAAGATTATTCACGCGTCCATCTGCCTGGCTGACAAAGATTTTTATCGGAGACTATTTTGACAGAGATAGTTGCAATTTGGTACTGCAATCTTACTGACGCGCATATTTCCCTATAATGAGAACTCAAAAAACATTACCATACATTTTTTTAACGTTTTTTTTACTTTTATGTCGATCAAAGGCAAGTTATTAAAAAAAAAGTATATTGTGGTTTGCTGGTCGTAAATAAATTGCTGAAAAGGGGGGTAGAATTAACCTTTTGGTTAATGGTAAGATTATAGTAATATTGAAATATTGATATTTTTGATAATTTTCCTCTTGAAATATATCATGTATATTTTTTTCAGAGACATTCTTAACAAGAAGCATAGTTGGGAATTTAGGGCCGGAACCAGCGAGGTGTATGAATTCGCAGAGACGCGAGCCCACCTGTTATAGGTAAGAAAACTCTGTGTTTTTTAATTTGTATGATTCCTTGGGCTTAGCATCAAGGGTCTAGTCTGTCCTCAGAAGTTAAATCCGTTCGTTTAGCAAAATTAGGAAGGAATTAAAAACATTTGTAATTTATTCTTCAACTTGATCTAAGATCTGATTAGTCTTTCTGTAGTTCCTTAAAAAATCCATAAAATCGTTCATAATTCTGAAGGAGGTTGCTATATTGTTTATCAATTTTGTAATGTAATTTGTAATTTTGTAATGTAATTTTGTAATGTAATCTGATTTCATATCAATTTTATCTTATGGGTGTTGTGGTAAAACCATTTAATTCCAGTTGAGTAAATTGATCTATATAATTTTTATGGATATTGGAATCTTTGATGGAGTTGATAATCGAAACACTTGAATTAAAAACGCCAACGCAAAGGTCTTGATCTGTTTTATTGGTAGACCAGTTCACTTACTGGTCTACTAATGAGACCAACTCTTGTGATTTCTCCCTTGATTGAAAGTTTGGATCAGTCTACCAAAAGCTAGTTGATATATCATGATTCATTTGTCTATGATGAAACCAGTAATTTTCCAAATATTAAAATTTGTGTTTTTTATAGCGTAGATTTGATTAGTTACTCAGCCTAAAAACACGAAAATTATAAATGCAGTTGTCTCTTGGTATAATTTGAAGCTTGGATTTTTTTCTAGAATATATATATTTTTTGATGGCTCTATTGGTTTTTTCAATTTATGTCTAATAAAGGTGCCCCCGAAAAGACGTCTGGTCAGAAAGTATGGGTAATATTTTTGTTCTTTTTATGTGTATTTTTGGTCATGTTGAAGATGATAAATCCGGGAAATTATGCTAAATAACACCAAATTATTGCTTATAAGTGAGGTATATTTTACGGAAAATTTCCCAGTTTTCCTTAAGTTTCATAAGTATTGAATGAATGATGGTTTATAGTATATCATAACATTTCACTGACAAATGTAAAAAAAACTTACTACCCGAACATTTGTTCATATTATAAGTGGTCCGCACTGTTTCAAGGGAAATATCAAACACAAATCTGTCTACCTGGCGGCATTAATGGTTGTTCTCCACTCATACCTCTAACTGAATATTATTCGATAAAAGATAAAAATAAGTCATTTGTGATATTTCATATCAATTTTAAGGTAGTTGTCGTGTACAAACAGTGTCCAAAATTAGGCTCGATTGTAGCACGATGCGATACATGTGCAAACGCTGAATTAGAGGGATATTTTTTAAGGGAACTGTACACTCAGAAACGCAACTAGCATGCGTGATACAGCTAATAAGCCATGACTGGATTGTTGGCAACGTCGCAATCCAACGATCGCTCGCATTTAGTTGTTCAAGATACTCTTATGAACAAGCAGTCAGCTATGGATAGATTTCGCGCAAAAAATGGTAGGTTTGCTATAAAACAAAAGTTGAAAAAATGAAAAATAAATTGTCTGAACTGTGTAAGGCTCGAAATATGAACAAAAAACAATCTAATAAAAATTATGTGTGTGGAGGAAATCGCATTGTAAATCTCAAAGAACTTGGAAAAAATTTTGAAGTGGCGGAACTACCACCAAGTTTCGAGTTTGGAGAATAAGCTGAAAGAAAAACATTTAGGACTTGCATCAATTTTAAGTATCCGTTGTGATGAGTGCAAAATCCACAAAGCGATGTATGATGTAGAAATTTTGCAAAAATTAGTTCGTTTCAGCGGTAAAGAGTCAGAAATATCAACATGCATGAAATCATATAAAGAATGTATTTCAGAGGGACTTGAGAACAAAAGAATATCTTATAATTTACCTAATTTAAATACCTTAAAAAATGTTATATCACGGGATTTATTGAAAAAAATTATGAAGAAGAAGACTGTGATTAATCACCTAACTGAAAAATTGAAGAATGGAAATGACTAAAAATAGGAAAACATTAACTAAAATCATTAATGATTTGAAAATAAATGTTTAATCAATCATGTGATTATTTAGTTAAATAGTTATTTATGCAACAAGTGCAAAAAGTAAGTGTTTATTGCACTCCACATGGAGTTGTCCAACGAGGCCTGACGGCCTCGTTGGACAACACGTTCAATAAACACTTTTTGCACGAGCACGAGCATACAAATTTTTTTCTACATTCATGCAAAAATAAAAAAATGTTTATTTAGTGGCACTAAGTGTGGGAAAATAAAAAGCGTAATTTAATAGCAAAATATTTAATAATTAATTTAGGAAGTAATACCTATGTTAGGACCAATTCAACTCAAACTTTATTTTTGATAAATTGCATTTTCTAGTAATACCGTAATCCATTATGCAATAAATATGATTGAAAATAATATAAAATATGAAATTGTTTAAAAGGTAATACAATATCACAGATAATGGACTAAAAATGGCGTCGATTTGAACGTTTATGTTTGTTATGATCACAAAACGCTGTAGTAGAATGACAGATGAGTGCAATAAACATTTTATTGCACTAGTGCAATAAATAATCACTTTTTTCACTAAATATAGTTCAATAAAGTTTTGTTTTTTGCATGAATTTAAAAACGAAATTCATTGTTGTTTATATTTTTTGTAGATTTATACGTTATATTTTATTAGCCTGTTAGAAATCTGAATCATTTTTGTTTATGTTCACAATTATTATTCATAAATATGTGCATTCCAAAACACAGTTCAATTCGACCCCCCAAGACCCTCGCGCTCTCGCTTATTTGAATCACGAGCGCTCGCTTGTGGCGTTCCCACGATTCTCAGCCTTTCCACGATTCGCAGCCTTCCCACGATTCTCAGCCTTCCCCCTCTTGCACTTCTCATACGCAATAATTTAGAAACTTCTCATGGCAATAACTAAATAACTGTATGGCTACGCGGGTTTAATTTTTTCTATAAAATTGTTTACTTACCTTTTACTAATAAACTAGTTTTTGAAAAAGATCTGAATGGAGGGTTTTTGGTTATGCCTTAAAATGTGGTGTCCGCGGTAGCTCACTATAGGGATTATGTGTTAAACTTTGCAACTTTGAAGCCTTATATCTCGCTTTCGGTGTGGTAAATCTTTTCAAAAAATTTTATATGATACAGGTAATAAAAGTGATATAAATATAAACGCAATCTGATTGGAAGTGTATTTCACAACAACTACCTTAAAGACAACTCTGACGAGATTGCAAAGTTCAAGCAATACAAATGAGTTGTCTTGGAAAAAAGTCAACAATGAATGAAATTAATAGTTGGAATTCAAAGAAAATTACATGATTTGTGGTGATTTCTACATTTAATAGTCGGATTATACCAGATTGGAAAATGGAAACTCAACCTACATATCTGAAACTCTCATTTGATGTTCCCCTCAAAATTGATTTTGTTTTTCATTGGAATAACTTTTTGACTGAATTAATAATTTTTCCTCCCAATGTAAGTGTTATATTTGAAAACAAGTTTATAATTTATGGTTCTGAAAATAAAATAAGATTATTAGTTTTTATGTTGAATATCACTTAGGTACCCTGGTCAAACTTCTAGACTATTCTTCACGAGTGTAGGACTTTCAGGAATGGCACAATATCATTTGTGATTCATTCTATTCAATATATAATTGAAACAACCACACTTTGACTCTGCATTAAAAGAAATATTCTATGAATATAATATAAAACCTGAGATATTTTCATTTAGTAGTGTGAGCTTTATGAGAAATAATCTCATTGTAGTAATTGAAAAAGTATAATGGACAATGAACATGGTAAATTAAAATAAGCATTTATCAAGGATAGTTCTCAAATTAGTGATTCAATATCATTGTGCGAATCTATGGAAGATAAAAGATATATCAATTTCAAGCTTCTGTACGTTTTTAATATATAATTTTTTCATGATATCAAACGATACACATGTAGGTTGTCTCAATGCAAAGCAGTAAGAATACTGGACGGTATCAACTACGGGATGATTGCCGGGACTCTTTTATGACACAACAAATTCTATCTATATCATGGAAAATCTAATATACATAAAAAATAACCTATGCCACTATGAAAGTCTTGATAATGTACACAACCACAACACTAGATAATTTGAGTACAAACTATTGTCGCCTAAAAAGGTGTCAAAATGGATCCAACTTTTGGGCTGTAAAATTCTTCAATAAATTGCCAAAAACAATAACTAATGTATTCAAAACAAGGATAAAAACGTATTCTATAATAATGAAGAATTTCTGCACCATGAGCTTTTAACCATGTAGATTTTATTATTTGGGAATTTTTAACTTTCTGTCTATATAAAAATTATATCACTTTTTAAGAAATTGTAAATCTAACCCTATAACTTGTGTAAATACTATTGAAGGTATGAAACACCAATAAATTATCTATCTTATGAAAATCCTCGTTGATGAAGGCAGGTAATTTATTTATTGCATCTATTGTTGGTAGTGATTGCTTTTACCCAAATGTAGAAGTATTAAATATATTGTTTTTTATTTATTTTCTGTCTTAGTCCTTTCTCAAATAACTTTTTTTAAATGTGTATTATTGATTGAATATTGTTTAAGACAACCTATTTCATATAGCGACAATACTTTCATGATTTTAGTTGCATCTGAAAAAAATGGACGTTTTGAACAAATAATGAGGAGTTAAATTAAAGGGTAGACTATTGTCCTATACATTTCAAAATTTGAGTGTTAATTTCGTAAATATCCTTAAAAAAATTAAATTTGATATACGCCAACAATAAATGTCCCACTATCCTGGTGGTCCATATATCAAGGAATACTATTTCACGAAATAATATCGACATGATTTAAAGATTGATAGATATTTTGAGTTTTAAAATATTTCAATACACTCCATATACTACAATTAACTCAAATATTATGAATCTGAAATCTATACCTAACGAGTGTTGAATTTCATGAGATGTTAAATATTATAAATGTAACCGCCAATATGGGATTATGTGGTAAATATGACTAAATTGAAAAACAAAATAGGAAAATCTTCAAACCAGACAAGTTATATGTGATTTTTTCGCACAACTATATTTCTTTGCCAATTATAATTTGATAATTTTTATATCCAATTTTGAGAAATAATTTGAACTGTTCAATTGAGGATCACTTGAACTTATTTTTATAGGACTACAAAATTTTCTTCTAATAGACATCGGAAACTCCAACCATTCAGAGAAACGTGACTGGCTCCAGAAACATTATTCCAATCAAAGAACGTGCAACCATTGAGATCGACACTGAAGGCCATTCAACTCGAAATAACCCTCTAATTATTTTTTCCTAAAGTTCATTGGCAGCAATCACCATGAGTGTAAACGTGAACAGGAACGTTAGTGATGTCTTCTACCGCTACAAAATGCCACGGCTCGTGGCCAAAGTGGAAGGTAAGGGAAACGGCATAAAAACTGTCATCGTCAATATGGCAGAAGTCGCCAAGTCTCTTGGCAGACCTCCCACCTATCCAACCAAATACTTTGGCTGTGAGTTGGGCGCCCAGACTCAGTTTGATTTCAAAAATGAACGGTTCATCGTAAATGGTTCACACGATGCTTCCAAACTACAAGATCTACTTGATGGGTTTATCCGCAAGTGAGTTTATTGGTTTTTATATTCATAAAATTCTTTAGTATTTAGGATTTAACTTGATCTGTTCAACTACAATTTTCTAATAAAAATTGCTTTTCATCTGGAGTATGTGAACTGCAGGAAGTTTCTTAGCTTTCTATTTGCAAGAAATGAAAAATACTATTGGATATTCTTGATTTATTTTATAAGACTTGAAATGATACTAGATACTCTTGGATAAAATATTTTTACACCATTAGTGTGAAATTTGCCGAGTATGGGGGAAATTTTTTTTTTTTGGGATGTTGAAACAACATTGTGAAACGCTTGAAAATTGTATTTATAATTTTTCAATCAGCGAGAGAATGTCGCACGAATCAAAGTTGTTTTTAACCATATTGATGTCAAATAAATTATTTCTTTACTTTAATTACAATATAAATTTACTTAATGAGGATAATTGGCCAATGTATTCACCATTGCTTTCATTGCTCCCCATAGATCAAGATCCCATTAGAGACTTGAGGAACAGTACATAATTAATATAAGATAACCCAATTGGAAACAGCAGGTATAAATTGTAAGATAATGTTACAATTTATTTAGTGTAGTTAACCTACTGATGATGATAACTTAGTTATCGAAATGTGCATATAGGTGTGAAGTGAATAAGTGTGGTGAAGGGGTTACTTGTGCAATTTTGTGAAACACGTTCGAAATCGAAAGAATGAGAAATGCTTTCTACACAAATCCTGTTGACACACAAATGGATTAATGGATTAATTGATAGATGTAGCCTTTAAAAAGTTGTAAATTTCTAACAAATATAAGATGTAGATCCTAAATGTTTTGTTTATCTCAGCTCACCAAGTTATATGCTAGGCCTGTTTGATGTATGTATTGCACCTGCTTTAAATATCACAATAGACATAATGTCTGTAATATAGGCTTGTGTTCACTGAATTGAGAACGATAGAGTCTTTTTTGATAGACATGAAATATCAGTTGGTAATTAATTTTTATTTCAATTGGTTCAACTTTTATAATGAATAATTCGAACAGAAACATAAACAAGCACAAAGTGGTAAATAAATAAACACAAGAATGAAGAGGATACTGAAAATGAATGATATTCGTAATAATTAATGGGGGTTTGGGTCCAGTTCATCAGAGTCTAGTTCATCAATTATACCCATATTTTTTCTGTATACTTGAGAGGTTATACTACTACCATACTTTTAATTGATAGTAATTCACGTTAAGATCTATATAGTTATTAAAAAACATATTTTTTCTATTTCAAAGGTTTGTCTTATGCCCAGAGTGTGATAATCCAGAAACCGATTTGATTGTATCTTTGAAGAGGAACACCATATCTCAAGGATGTAAAGCTTGCGGTTACCATGGAGTAATTGAGTCTGTTCACAAATTGATGACATTTATTCTCAAAAATCCACCAAATTCCAATCCTGCAAGTCAGGGTTCTTCCCTAACTGAAGGTAAAAGATCTAAGAGGAGCAAGCGCAATGGTGAATCTAATGGTGACCAGGACGAACAAGACAGTACTCTAGAAACATCTGTGTCTGAGAAGCCTGAAGTGAGTTCAAAGTTGCTTATATGCATGTATTGTTGCTCGTTTAGTGAAGTTGATTTTTCTTTGAAAATTCAGGTTTGAAAAAGAAAGTAAGAATTTCGTCATTAATGTTTATTAGCAGCACTGTGTGAATTTGATTAGAATGTCCTTTTTTTTAAGTACATTTCACAACCAAATCAAATTTCCCATAGAACTGATATATTGAACAAATGAAGTATTTTTATACGAATAATTTTGCTGGCAGCAATGTTCAGTTAATAGAACCAATAGAGAAGACAAAATTAATTGCACATTATTTTATCAGCCACTTTTATATATTTAATATAAAGGGTGGCCCATTAATGTGAGGAAGTAGAATATTTCATTTAATATCACGTATTTGAAAGAAATCTTTCAAATATAAGTTGCAGTATTTCCATAATATTTATAAATATATGTGGTGTTTCGTTTTTTTAATAGAAAATCATGTTATGTTTGCATAATCGAATTCCATGTAAAATGCTAAATTTTTTTGTATTCTTCACATTACCTACCTATGCATCAAAAGTAGATCATTTTGTAAAATTGTAAATTTTACAAAATGATCTATTTTTTATGCATTTATATAATTATGAAGGATGATTAACTGGTGCTTAGTCATGTAAATACCACATTCTCTGTCTAATGTGGGCAGGTAAATGCTGTATCAACCGAGGTAAATAATTTTGTATAAAATCAAAATAAACTTATCCAGTTATTCTTCTTTAAAAAAAATGATCCAATTACATAATTTCCAATTATGCTAATCTATACATTTAATGATCACCTTGTCTGGTTGTCTTTTATTACACAGTGAAATTGTTTGCTTGAATAATAATGGAAATTATCTTGATTGACACATCTATTCCTATGAAAGGAAACTCGTCAAAAAATTGTCTATGATGAATTTGCTGTTGAGCCAATTTACAAAAAATATATATTTTTTTCAATTCATCATCTAATAATTCTTGGATTCTTTGAATACGGCATATAATTTAATTTTATGCAACACCTTATGAATAGTAATCCTACTAATATCAGTTTGTTGTGATATTTGTCTAGTTTTCTAGTTGAGATATCAGGATATTCTGTTTTCATGAACATACGAGTCATTTGATTTTCTTCCGTTTGTGCAGTCTCAGTTCTTCCACATTTCCTGACCTAGTAAAACATAATAGCATGTTGCATGTACAGACATTCATTATTGAAAACAGAAAACGTATTCTGAATAAATTAACAGCAACTTCCCTTAATTATTCCAAGTTACAAAATGTTAAAGTCACAGCTCAATTACAATAAATACAATTATTTAATATAAAAAATAGTGCAGTCCTTTACTGACAGAGCTAGAGGAAACATATATTCCTGAGCTCCTTTGTATAGTACGTGAATTAGTGCAAGACCCAGCAAACACAATGATATAAAATTGACACATATATTACATAACAAATGATACATATTATGTAACATAAAATTCACATTATACATATTATGTAACTATGTAACATAAAATTCACATTATAGTTAGGTAGAAATATTCCGTCACAAATACTACCTCCTGGTTACGTAACATTGATGTAACTACTTTATGTTCAATTTATCTTTTTACATAAATTTGATGTCACAAATTAGAGTACACGAACATAAATATTACATAAGAGACACTAGATGTTACGTAACATTTACATCACCTTGATTTGTTGGAAAATCAGATGTGGAATTGTCAGCTACTGAAAAATAAACTTTAGTCACTATCTTCCATCGTTCAAGATAACCTTTTGGGAAGTATTCATGTTGAAAAGGAAAACATTCTCAATCAAATGGGAAGATTTTTTTGAAAATTACAAAATCTACGACAAAAAAAGAAGTAATTTTTTGTATATAACAGAAAAAAACTACCCCGGCTAAAGCCACGCTGGAAATTGATGTAGTTCAATGTCCAGCATTGGTTTAAAAAAAAAAAAAACATTTATTGTCCAAACAGGCGCTAGGCCCAATTACAGGACACAGTATACAATTTTAGTATGAAAGTGTGAAGTATGTTAGATGTTGCAATAATAATAATAGTAGTAATACATAGTAATACATTCATGGAACATTCCCCGAGAAAAGACAAGAAATGAGAGAGGAAAACAGAAAAAACAACAAAGCGATGAGATTTGAATAATTATTTGATTTTTAGTATGATATATAGTGATTGTTGCTTTGCAAACATAATGTTTCTGATCTCTTTTTTGAAAACGTGTAATGGTGTTGAATAAATGTCAACTTTGTGGCAGACTTGATTGAATTTATTACACATTGCAAATAAAGGAGATTTTAATAATATATTTGTTCTTGGTGTTGGTAAATAAAAACATTGTTCATTTCTACCGTTGATTCTTGGTACATGAAAGTCTAGTTGAGATAGTAGTTTGGGTGAGTTGACAAGACTGTTTACCAGTTTGTAAATAAATATGCAAGCGTAATATGTTCTTCGGTCCTCGAGAGAAAGAAAATTTAAACGCTTTAATAATATATTATTATCTATTCCGGGGAATTTGCAAGCGTAATATGTTCTTCGGTCCTCGGTGACAGAATTTCATAAACTGTCGTTGAAACGGATTCGAGAGATTGATTGTATGTAGCGTATATAGGTGACCAGACAAGACAACCATACTCTAGGCGGATCTGACAAATGAATTGAAGAGAGTGATGAAACTTTCCATGTTTTTGAAGTCTTTACAGTTTCTAAATATAAGCCCTAACATTCTTTTTGCAGCAGATACACTTTTCTCTATGTGGAGTGCAAATGAAAGTTTGGTGTCAAAGTATACTCCCAAGTCTTTGCAATTATCGGTTTTTTCTAGTAAATGATTATTTATTGTATAATTGTGATCAAGAGTGATGTGTTTATTGGAAAAGGTGGAATATTTACATTTATTTAAATTGAGTGGTAATTTGTTCGAAAGGCACCAGATGGCTAATTTATCCAAATCGCTTTGTAGTATTTGACTGTCTTTAGGTGACTCTATAACACGAAAAACTTTCAGGTCATCGGCAAATAATAGAATTTCACTATCCATACTCATTCCTATGTCATTGATGAACAGGGAGAACAGTAGAGGAGCCAGGTTGCTTCCCTGTGGTGCGCCACTGGTGGCATTGTATTCCTCAGATTCGTGTCCTCTATATTCAACAAATTGAGATCGATTTGTAAGATAAGAATATAAGAATTGTAGTAGACTTGAATCGAAACCAATTTCATTGAGTTTAGAAATAAGTATAGTGTGGTCCAACTTGTCGAAGGCCTTTGAAAAATCTGTATATATTGTGTCCACCTGGAGTTTGGCTCAGAAGTTATTATATTTTGAACCTTAGGAGAAATTCTATTATATATACATATCTCAAAGGCCTTCGCAAAGTTACATAGCAGTGTGATGGGTCGAAAGTTTTTCATGTCATTTATCTCTCCTGTTTTAAAAATGGGAATAACTTTACTTTTTTTCCAAACCTGTGGAAATGTATTTGTCTTTAGTGCAGTATTGAAGATTATTTGGAGTGGCTTGGCTAGATTGTGAGCACAATCTTTGACTAAAAAGCTTGGGATTCTATCATAGCCACTGGTAAATTTATCTTTCAACTTTTTTAAAGCTAATACAACTTCGCTTTCATTCAGGAAAGTCGTTTTCTGTTAGATATTACGAAAAATTACTTAGGTAGGTTTCTTAATTGTCAGAAAAACCTTCATAATCAATAGAGAATGATTCTCTATTCAACATTTACATCACCGTTATGCATGGACTTTACATATATAATCCTTTTATGAGTTTTAAATAGTACATGTGCATAAATGATACATATCTTTATGTAAACAATGATATTGCCATTTTCGATTTTCCCCAATAGCTGTGTTATTTTCAATATTCATTTGAAGAAAATTATTCTTAATTATTATTTTATTGCACTCATTATTTGGCATTAAAGAAACAAAATCACAAATTCTATCAATATTCATCTTCCATGATGATCCATTGGCCTACTTCAACATCTTTTTTCTTCAATTCCCTGTTCAGCCTTTGGCGCTCAATCTGAACCACTCCCCTGCCTGTTTTTGTAGGACATAGAAGGGTGTCTGAGTAGGACATAGAAGGGTAACAACTGATGATACTTTCTAAAAATATGAGTAAATAATTTATGTCAATTAAATTCAACAATATATTACCTGTTCATATTTTGACTTATTTTAAATTTTATTGCTAACCAAAACCACAAATGTGCAGTTGGCTTCTGTTTGTTGACTCCATTGATTTGTCGTTTTCTACCAAGTGTTGTTCATCCTTGCACTTCTTCACCATACTAACGAAGGCCTCGAGCCCGAAACGGTTAACTCTTTCCTTTGAGGGCTATGTCCATTAAATTTCTTCCATTTTGTTTTTAACAGTCCCTTCGATATTCATCCCTTTCATCTTTATAATCCTGGACTCGAATGTCACGCAGGTAGCTATAGCTGCCTCTGTGGTGACGTTGGTTGTTGCCTTGGAATGCAGGGTCTGCTAACCGAAACCACAAATGTGCGGCTGGCTTCTGTTTGTTGACTCCGTTGATTTGTCGTTTACTACCAAGTGTTGTTCATCCTTGCACTTCTTCACCGTACTGATGAGGGCTGAAAGACCGAAACACGTGTCTACGGTTAACACTTTCGTTATATATATATAGAGGCAGGTTATTAAATTGATTTAAGTAAGCCTTTGTAAAATATAATGTTCTTTGAACTACATAAGCTGCTTCTTGGCAAATTAAAATTATTGATTTTTCTTGTCTCGTAATTGTGGGTACTTTTTCGATAAATATATGGTAACATATTAATAGTTTTAAAAACAAATATCATTACTGATCTATAAAATCTGCTTGTAATGATATGCATGCATCAAGCATAAATGCTAAATTGGTGTAACAATTGCATTTTAGAATCACTATTATTCACAATTTTTTAATTTTTCTGTCATAATTTTGTTTCAATCAGGAGGGTACGGTAGTTGTATCAATGGAATATGCCAACATATGACTTTGAGGTATATCTTTCGGGATTATTTCAATAAACAAAGTCCCTTGCTCTTTTGTAATGAGGTGGTGTGAAATACATAACTTTCACATTGTCTGTTGGTTAAACTGTAGGGTTTACAAAGTTGGTTTCATGGACCCTTGATTAGGAAATCATGAACGACAATCCACCATGCACTGAATTTTTCAAACCTATATAGAGCTATATTGCCAAAACACCTTTTTTTTATCATGCAACTCTTTTTAACCTTTTTCAAATAGCCAACATATTTTCTTTAAAACATTTTTTTTCTCGCTGTCGGAAAAGCACATATCTTTTTTATGTTTTAGGGAGGTAGTGATGATGATCAAACAGAATGGGCGGTGGACGTTTCTGAAGAAGCAGTGCGGGCGAGAATGCTGGATTTAACCGATGGAGCCAAACATATGACCATTAGCGATGACCTTGAGAAATCTGAAAAAGAACGCATGGACATTTTATATAACCTAGTAAAACAGAAAAGAGATGCTAGTGTCCTGGATAATCCCAACACCCAAAAAGAAATCTTGAATGAAGCAGAACGCCTGGAGATTAAGCAAAAGGTGCCACTTGTTCTGGCTGAACTGCTGTTTGATCATAACATTCTCGCACAAGTTAAGAAATACCGTTTGCTCTTCCTCCGTTTTACACTCAATGAGAAAAAGGCCCAACGTTATTTGATGGGTGGTTTAGAACAGGTTATTGCATTACATCGTGATAAATTGATGAGCAAGGTTCCGGTAGTCCTCAAAGTCTTCTATGATATGGACATATTAGGAGAAGAATGCATCATTGAGTGGGCTGATAAAGTAAGTTTATGTATGTAATGAAAAAAAAGTTGCAAAAGCATTATTTCATTTAATAAATGTCAGAATCAAATCGAATTGACAATTGTCATTTTTCAGAAGACATTCTGAATGCAAAATAAGGTACTTTTATTGCTTTTCAGTAGGAGCTACCATTTATACATAAAATGAATCTATACAATTTTGTGAAAATACATATATAGAATGAACCAGTCTCTTGTGTCTTTGAATTTGATAAAATATTTTGTATTAGATATATCCCTTATTGAATGTTATAACACATGCCATCTTGCTTCCTCTTTTAAATTTATATTTGCTGCAAATCTGTTTACAAAATATGAATGGGCCATTTCTGCAATAGTTTATTCAATAAATGAAGGAGTACTTTTGATTGTCATCTTTTGGGACATTTGTTTTAACTGATCATTTTGAAAATATATATATATATATAAATATATTTGTCAAGTCTATAGTTCGAGACATTTCTGAAGGTTTTTAGTGTTCGGTTTAATTCCGGCTGGCCGAAAATTTTATGTCATATGTTGACTTCCAAGACTGTCCCAGAATCTTTCTGGTTCCTCACAAGAATCCGTACCAATTCTCTCGTTTGTGTAATTTCGTTAGTAACCTCACCCAAATTTTTTGTTTTCAACATAAAAACTGAAGAAATCAAATCAATACTCAGAGATCTCAGGTGAATTTGACAGTAATTTGAATGTTTCGGTGTTTTATATTGAATGACAGGATAAAGCGGTAATATGAAATTTAAATATTGGATTCAGGGCGACGCATTTAATTATCTGATGTTTATGACTTAATCTCATTACAATTTTTCATTCATTTCATTGGGAGGGAAAATGAGATTGAAAGATTTTGTTTATAATTCAACGTCTTTTTCAGGATCTTTCAATCCATTCTTTTTTTTGAAATATGAATAACAGTTACAATATTTTTGAATAATCAATTCTGGAGTTGTTTGGCTTTGAAGGTAGAAAATCGCTAATGGATATCACTAGGTATTTTCGAGACAACATAAATGTATAATTCAATTACCCCTTGTTCCAGGACATTTCACTTTTGTGGTTACTGCATTTCGAAATAACTATTTGTAATTCTGATAATGCGAGAACATCATTCCGGTATCCGAAAATTGCATATCTTAGTTAATCATCCGTTGATCTCTTCAATCCATCAGCAAGGACACGCAGATGGAATTGAAATGAAATAAGGTACAATAATAAAAATTGCTCTCCAGGATTCTCGGAGGGAATGACGTTTTTTGCGCTTCAGAGAATTTTTGAAAAAAAACACCAATACTCAGAGAAAAGGTTTTTTCAGTTTTGGAGTTGTCGACTGTCAAGTATGGATTAATTCGCAAATGGATATTACCATGTGTTCTCGAGATGCCTCAAATGCATCTCGTATTGCTCAATAATTAATGTCTTTATTTCCATGACATTTTACTTTTGTGGTTGGTGCTTTTACAAAAACATTTTGAATTTCTGATAATGCTAGAAGATCATTCTGGTCTCTGAAAAACGAATATCATGGTTAATCATCTGACCATCTCATAACAAATTCTCGTTCAATCAGTCGGGAAGGACACTAGAATTGAATTGGAAATGAAATGAGGTACAATTATAAAAACTGCTCTCCTGGATTCCGGAAAGGATGTTTTCATTTTTAGTTTTGAAGAATCCTTGAAAAAACTGCAACTGCTGACAAATGGGTCTTGTCAGTTTTGGAGTTGTTTGACTATTTTGGAATAATTTTCAAATTGATACTACCATGTTTTTTCGGAACGCTAGAAATGCATTTGTATAACTGAATAACATCTCTTTGCGGAATATTTTGCGGACACTGCCTTTTTGAAATCATATTGAATTTTTGACATTGCGGAGGATTTCGAAAAATAAGTTTCATTGTGAATCATTGGATGATCATGTTTATATCTTATTACAACTTCTCGTTCATTCCACCAGGAGAAAAAGATGTTTTTTCAGCTTCAGATAATCCTTGAGAAAACTCTTTTTAGTAGTTTGGCTATTATGGAATAATTTGCAAATGAATCTAGGATTGCATTTCCGAGACAACACAAATGCATTTTTCAAAACTCAATATCGTCTATTTCCGGAACATTTCTCTTCTGCGGTCACTGCCTTTTTGAGAACAATCTGATCATTCCGAAAAATGCCAGCAAAAATAATAGCTCTTGAATCACATTCAATAATTCGTAATATGTAAGAAATTTCATTTATGAATTCATACATTTCCTAACACAAAAACATTGGTCATGGAATTATTGTCAAACAAAGTTAATCTGACGTCGTGGGAAACATCACAAAAATGACAGCTTTTTGACGTCATATTTTGACCGATGACCAATATGACGAATAATGACCCTAAAATGACGTCTTTCCAGAGTCATCTGGTTAGCTGGGAATGACCTATTTCTTGTTCTGTTATTGATATTAAAGATATTTGGGATAGAAGATCAGGACAATCAAGGATGCCATTAACCAGTTTATACATCTAGCACAAATCTGAGTTTAGTCTACGTTTTTATAATGGTTCCAGATTTGTGAGGTTGCCACTGTAGGCATAATCATGATCCCAGTCTAAATGCACAGTGTCTCAACAATTTTTTCTGTATTCTTTCGATTATTTCAACATCACATCTGTAATAAGGGGTTCAAATGAGCCTTTTTCCTGAGAATAGTGTGGCAAATTTGTCACGAGAGGCAGCACTTGTGGTAGGGACAAAAATCAAACCTCCATTTAAGATAGTGTTATTTAAGTGATATAGTTAAATTATTTAAAATAATTAAGTAAATAATTTTTTTTTAATAACCCTAATGCTAACAAAACATTGTAATTTTGCGAACTGTACTTCGGATAATCAATATCTAGAGGAAAACGTGTTTTTTATACCATTTGTAAAACCTCACATTGATGAGATTAGATGTAATAATTAGATCCATGCCTCGAGAAAATCCTGATCCAGTTTCTGCAACGATTAGTAAGGTAGGTTAGGTATATTTTAAGGGGACGTGCTCATGCTCCCTAAAAATAGCTGTCTGACTTTTCTCATGTGTTTTTGCCCCCTGAACACGAATCCGAAAGAACGCGGCGGTCTCATACCATTTCCGATATATATTGACTTTCTCCTTCTTCAAAAGGTCATTTTTAGGCACCGTTTTCGCGCAAAAATATCACTCACAACCATTTTTTTTTACCAGCTTAAACTACACAAAATATAGCCGTTTTTATAGAAAAAATACTATCTTTTCACTTTTGACAGATGAAATTTAGTAAATGTGAAAAGTTAGGTTAGGTGTAAATGTTGAAGGTGTATTTTTTCGATAAAACCGGCTACATTTTGTGCAAAGTTGTACCGAAGATGACTGATTTGGTGTTTGTAGTTTAAGCTGGTAGAAAGAAGGAGGCATTGTGAGTGATTTTTGTGTGCGAAAACGATGCCTAAAAATGACCTTTCGAATCATATCCACTGTGACTAATTCATTTTTTTTTAACCGGAAATTTTAAGTTTTTGACAAGCATACCACCGTTTTAATGTTGCTACATTATTATACTTCACATTTGCAAATTTCAATTTGGCTCCTGGAACGTCATCTTCTGTCAATAGTTATTTATATGCCAAGGCCGCGAAATACCTTTTTAGCGTACCGAAAGAAAAGTTATTGCCAAGGCCGCTTGCGGCTGAGGCAGGATAATCTTGAGGATGCTGAAAAGTTTCGTGGTCATGGCATCCACACTGTTTTTTGTGCAATCGTCAAAATTATTTAACTAGATAATTGCAAATAAATATATTATTGCTTTAAAATCGACAGCAGTTCAATTTAGTTAACAAAGTCATAGTGTTGCTTTGGAAATGATATGGTTGAATATATACAAACCATTTTGGCAGTTCTTGACAAAACACAAATATGTCTGATACTGATATTTTAGTATCACGCACTCCTCCAGTGCTAAAAAGTATTGTAAACTCGTCGCTTTCCAAATTCTAAACGGCAGTACAGAAAATGTTACAGCGAATTTAAAGACTGGTGTGACAAACAGAATGTAAAATGGTCATTGTCGTATTTTAGAAATGTTAAATTTGGAAGTGACGTATTGTTTGGCGGCCTTGCTATGGGTAACGGCCCCGAAATTGAATTTCGCGGACTGTGTCGAGAACGCAAAATACTCATTTCGCGTGCGATTACAGGAAAAAAATTTTTTTTGATGTTTATTTTTACATGTACTTTCATGTGAGTTAAGTAATTTTTGTCCCTACCGGTCTACTAGCGCTGCTAGTGGGGAATTTTTCGTACTTGAGGAAAAAGGCTCATTTTAGAAGCATATTCTAATCCAGTTCAAACTGCCAAACTTTTCAATTTGCTGATGATACATCCGTTATTATAAACAGCACCAATATTAAGGACCTTGCTGATTCGGCATCAAATGTGGCAAAGAAAATGAACGAGTGGTGTACAGAGAACTCCCTGAATTTAAATTCTGATAAAACTGGACTTATAATGTTCAACCTGACCAAAAATATATTTGAATCACCGTATGTTAGATTGAATGAAAAATCAGTGCCGGTGTTGCCATCTATAAAATTCTTGGGGGTGTTTATTGACTCTAATATGAGCTGGGAACTACATGTGGATACCTTGGCAAACAGACTGGCTTCGGTCTGTGGTGTAATTAGATATCTGAGAGAACAGGTGTCAGAATATGGAATGAAATTGTATTATTATGGACATGTCCAGTCAATCATCACATATGGAATACTTTTTTGGGGTTCCAGTTCAAACTCAAATAAAATATTCATATTGCAAAAACGAATATTGAGATGTATTCTTGGTCTTGATTATAATACCTCCTGCAGGTCATATTTTTCAAAACATGGGTTATTGACAGTACCTTCTTTGTACTTTTTATCTCTGGTTATTTTCGTAAAGAAACACCAATACTTGTTCTCTACAAATGCAGATAATATTCAACTGAAATGAATATGTTAACTCGTAATCGGGCTGACCTCAGGATTCCACATCACAAAACTGCCTTTTTTAAACGGAGTACTGAATACAGAGCAAGGAAGGCTTATAACAGCCTGCCAACTCAGTTAAAAGATATCAGCAATATTCAGAAGTTCAGTCATTGATTACTTGAAGGAAAAAGTATTCTATAAGTTCGATTTTTGTGAATGATTATTACCGTTTCCTGTATATTGTGAAAAGTTTTTATATTTACTTGTTGAGTCCGTGAGGTGCGTATTTTTGTAAAGTTTTACTCATTATGTTATGTGCTCAGTGTACTTTATTCTTTTTTTGACGTTGTCCATGTCCTTGATGATTTTATGACAATAAATATATTATTATTATTATTATAATCCAGATCTGACAAAAGAGCAGTATAATAATTTCAGACTGGAAATTGACGTATCATTGAAATTCCTACTAACGAAGTCAAGATTTCTACAAGCAGTTGAAGCCATGTTTGTCTTCTATTAAAATCCTTAATTTCAGTTACACTTGTAACCGATTCTCCATTTATGAAGGTCTCGAGAATGAAATACATAAACATTTGTTGACATTAGTAACAACCCATTTACAAAATTTATCTATGTCTTTCTGAAGCTCAGTACAATGATCTGTATTGAATATCTTTTGTTAAATTTTTACATCATCGGCAAACATCAGAAAATTCGAATTTTGTAACACTTTGCACATATCATTAACAAATAAACTAAATAAAATTGGTCCATAGCAATAGCATTCGAAACAAAGTTATTGATTCTCACACACTGGGCTCTACTTGTTGAAAAACTACTTAGCCATGTTAACGCATTAGAGCCAATAGGCAAGCTCTAATTTCTGGGAAAAAAAAACACAAATGTCCAGAAATTGTTGAAATGAAAAAAATAGAAGTAGTTTTTCAAAAAAAAATCTTAAAGAAATGTTCCTGTTTGAACACTGCGGAAACCGCGCCAGGATGTGACGTAACAAGTACAGATCTATCACTGATCGCCGAGAGCGCAAGATAATTATAGAACTTGCATTCGGTTGGTTAAATAGGATTTCAATAGGTCGAGCAGATTTTTGTCAAAACCAAATAGATTGAGTTTTGCCAACAGAGAAGTCTGTGTAGATTGTGTCGACTTGCAGTTGGGGATCTATAGCATTGCTAATTGTTTGCGGTTTGCGTGAAACACATTAAATTTGTGACTGTCAATCTTCGTTATGAATCCATGTTGTTCGATTCGTATGATGTTTTTAACTGGGGGAAATATTTGATTGTATATACCTATTTCGAAGGCCTTCGCAAAGTTGGGTATTAGTGATATCGGTCTATAGTTAGTTATATTGTTTATAGGTCATGATTTGAAGATTGGGCAAATGATAGATAATTTCCATGCATCAGGGAAACAGTTTGATTTTAGTGACAGGTTGAAAATAACTTGGAGTGGCTTAGAAAATACATAAGCACAGTCCCTAATCAAATAGCTCGGAATCTTATCATCTGGATGATATGTGTCCTCTACAACAAACAGAGCTTCTTCTCGGAAAACTTCACATTCCGTATTTGAAAATACTAAGTCAAGTAGACGTCCTGAGCTTTTGTTATCGAGTTGTGTTGTTTTAGATCGAAAAATTTCATGAATTGTTGAACCCTGATCAGATTAGGGTTATTTGCAATGGTTATATCTATGTTTATGAAATTTGGTTAGTTAAAATCTCCTAATATTCTGTTGTCGTACAAATATTCTAGGGTTACGAGTAGATCTAATAAATTTTGTATCTGTTGATGGTTTGTGTTGGGAGGAACACTTTGCAGCCTACAACATCGATGCTGCTGAAGTTGGCTCGGTGATGAGTTAGGTTGATTTCTGCTGCTGCACAGTCTGTTCTTACTCCGAGAAGGACACTGCCCCTGCAGATCACTGCATTTGCTTCGAAGTTGCGATCGCTGTGGAATACTTGATAGTTGTCATCAAATAGTTCCCTATTGGAGATGTTGGGTTGAATCCAGGTTTCGGTGATAGCGACTATGTGAAACTCTGAGGCGGCCGCCGATGTGAAGAATTCGTGAGTTTTTGTGTTGAGGCCTCGGATGTTTTGGTAGAAGCAGAGAAAAGCTTTGTTACTGTTTTGTTTGGACGTTACTTGGAGTTTTTTACAATTTTTGGTTCGCTATTGAAATATTTTATTCTTAGTTCACTTTCTCTGTTAGCTAGTTAGTCTCTCGGACAGTTCTTGTTTCAGGGTTTTGTATTGCTGAGCTTGAGTGGGAGTTTTGTCACATGTAATTGTGAGTCTGCTAAATTTCGCAATGTCTTTAATTTTTTTGGCTCTCATCAGATAATTGTAATAGCGTCTTTGGCTGTTTGTAAGATTATTTTTAGGGGTCTTGGTGAATTAGAGTTTGGGTGGTTTGTTGGTTGGCCTACTCTAAATACTTTAACAATGGTGTGATGGTCAACATCTCGATTTAGAGCATTCAACGTTTCCAGTGCTGAGTTTTTGTCCTCTGTGTCGGCATCTTCTTATAGTGCGAAGATAATATTTTTTCTTCTTGATTCTCGTTTGGTCATTTCTGCCATCATTTCGTTTAGGTTGAAGGTAGGAGCTGCTTTCTGCTTTCAGTGCTTCGATTGACTGTAATATAGCAGGGACTTGCAGGAGCCCACTGCTGCAGTTTTTGCAAAGGAGTCTTAATACTAGTAGTGACATGCATTTCATTTCAGATGCAGAAAGTTCCGTGCAGGCAAATTGATTGTGTATTGGTCTCCTGCAGCAGTCACACTCAAAATAGTATTCATCTTCAATAGAAAATTTGCATTTGCAACAGTTCATGTTTTTTTTCAGAGTTTGACTTGTTTAGAAGCTGGCCCTGGCTGAGCAAATAAAATAAAAAGTGGTATGGTTTTTTGCTTGGATTGGGAGCCCCAGTGTTTCTTTTCCTTTGACTGGTTTTTGTGGAGTGTTTCTTATCTTTTGACTGGCTTTTGTTCAATTTATCATGTGCTTTTTTGCAGGCAAAACGAATTTATGAATACTTGCCTGTTTATGCACTAATTGATTATAATGACATGACAATTCTCAGTAAATTGACTTGTTTTTTCTCTTCCATTTATTTGGGTAGGTAGATCTCTTGATTACACATACTATTTTAACGTTATATTGCTAGAAAGGGTTTTTTAGACACAATAAAAGTCCGGTAGGTTGGGAGCAAAATTGGCATGTGCACACGTTTACAAAACTTCACAATTTATGATCAACTCTGTCAAATGCTTTTGTGAAATCAGTATATACACTATCTGCCTGAATTTAATTTTCAAAAGCGTTTAAAATATATGATTGATATAACATTAAGTTCGAGATTGTAGATCTTCCCGGGTGAAATCCATGTTGTTTATGAATAGTGACTTGCCTGGAGGACCACTCTAGTTGTATTTTGGTTACATTAGTGATGACATTGTCGATGCAGCAATTTGAACGAGTACTTTCCCTGATTGTTATCATAAGATTGATTAATGTCAATAAAATAATAATAGTCTTTTATTTCTTTTGATCATGTGTACATGATATAGAAAAGGTCCGTTTTACATGTAAATCTTCTTTGGTCTTGCTTAAAGTGTTTATGTTAGAATCTCCAATAATGAAAAAAATCATACTTTTTAGCTGTTATGTAATCATATGGGTAAATTTGGAGAAATTTTTTTCATAATCATTAGATGGTGGCCTATATACACACGCCACAACAAACATATTATTTTTAATCTTAATTTCGACGATACAACACTCAAAAACTTTTGAAATTTTTAGTTAATTTGGTCAATATAATGAGAAAAAAGTCATAAGAGAATAAAGTAATTACGAGTTTTCAAAAAAGAAAAATGTGCGTGATACCAGGTTGCTTTACCGTAGAAATTCCTAGTTTGAACTGGAAATTTAGTTTTCCGACTTTCTCGGGCTAAAAACTTGGACATTCCAACCACAAACTCGGAATTTTATGTTGTTGAAGTTGGAAATTCCTAGCTTCAATTGAAAATTTCTAGTTTGTAATCATAAAAAACTTTACTTCATTGGGGGGGGGTCCCCCTCATGGGGCCGTCCCTAAATGTTCCGATAGACATAATATTGGTAAATCGCTTTGTTTTTCAAGAATATCACATAGTTCATTAACACAATTCTCAAAAATTATCCCTATTGTCTTTGTACATTTCATTTTGCTGTTGGTACATGCGGCATTTAAAGTCAAATCATCTGAGAGAACTTTTGGGCCAGGTTGTAGTATTAGATTAGATATAGCCATATTTACTTCTTAATTCCAAATACTTCACAGTCCGAAATTATTTGCCATTTACTCAAAGGGTTTGTTCTTTGATTTCCTATGGGTCACTGGCTGGAATCCTTCAACTGCATTCCTGGGATTATTTAGATTTATAATTTAATTCATCTTAATTTTTGGGCTTTTTCAATATTTGTTGTAGATGTGCTTGGGTAAGAGGTTATATTTACATTCTTTGTTCGACAATTGACAGGATTTATACTAGGGTGTTGGCTGATATTGGAATCTGCAGTGGGGACCTGGGACGTTTGAGCAGATGTTTTTATTGTATTATTGAATGTTTTGTTTACTTCTTCACGCGTTTTTTTGGGATTATTTTTAGATACCACGAGTTTATTTTGAAGCAATTCACTATTTTGTTGAGTAGTTTTATGTTTTCTTGGAGTATTATGCACCTTTCTTCCTTCTCCAGAAGATGTTTATTGGGGAGTTGGAGTTTATTTTTTAAAAATTTATTTTCTGTTGATACTGGCTTCATTCCAATGTGGCAGCATTCTCTTCTTGATCCGCATATTCTCACGAACTTCAGTTAATTTTTTTATGCACATGAGTTATGATACACATTTCCACATATGACACACTAAAACTTTGGATTGTTTGTTTTGGCAATATCTAAACTTTGCTACTAATTGTTTTTTCTGAGTTAACTTATTCAACAGTTACAACGCTGAAGACTCTCTCTGACGAAAACCCGGAACAAACTGCCGTTCTTTATTTGAAACTTATTAACCAGTGTCTGATTTTCGCAAGTAGAATTTAGAAACGAGTATAATCTGCGAACCCAAATCACCATGACTTCTGAAGACCCCTCACAGCTGTGGTCTACGTAAAGAATATCAATGAATGACCCTTAACGAAGTTTTAGTACCTAAGCTAACTTAATAAATATTCTACTTTTTAACATAAGTACTGGAGATGATTGCCAGAAATCCCAGAACAAAACCGCGCAACATAATTCCAATGTGTCGACACAGTAGATTCTTCGTAACAATCATATTTCACCTTCATAATTTCTTCTTGAAAACTAAATATTGCTCACCGACTATCCTTTAGTATGTTTGTCTAGATTATGAATTTTTGCACCAGTCCCCATTCTCGGTCGTAAAACTTTTGACTATGGCACTTGACATGTTTCATAAGAAATTTATAAAATAGCCCTGTTGTGAATACGATCGTTGTTTCTGTGGGAACCCTGTTGATTTATAAAATGAATTAATTTTTAGCAATCGGTTCTAATGGCTCTAGATCAAGAAAATCTCACATTTTGTGCATCAGGATCATTTTGATTGATATGTTACCTCATTCTTTGAAAACTTTGATTGTTGATCATTTCAGGTATCAAAAAAATATGTTGCGAAAGAAATCAGTCAGGAAATTCATGACAAGGCGTCCCCTTTCATAAAATGGTTGAAGGAAGCAGAATCTGAAGAATCAGATGATGAGGGAAATAGTGATGATGATGATGACGTGGAAATTGAATATAATGATCGTGCACTAGCACATTTAAAAGCCACACCTCAACCGCAAGCCAAGCCAACAGAAGTAGTAAAAGATGATGATGGACAGGATGATGTTGACATCGATGCCATTTAATTTATTTGATCAAGTTATATTGAAAGAAAGAGTGTTCTATCTTTTCTGGCCTTCGATTCAATTTGTAGTTCTATGATTAATTTTTTGATTGAAAACTATTGTTATTAGTGTTTTGAATTTCTCAGTGTCATTTTATTTACTATCTACAGATTATGCAATGGAATAAACGGCATTTTCTTACTTTATTATATCTGTTTTTATATTGTTAGTATTGAAAATTTTATAGAAGATACTATGTATACTTTAATGGCTGTCAAGTACATATTCATGGATATCCAAGTCTATCCTATCAATGTCAGTAAAAATTAAATGAGAAACGAGTACCTATCTTTATTACTTACCTTTTTATCTGTGTGAAGCAGCCTATTCCACTTATAGATGTGCATTGCATTCAGCCATCTTCCACATCTTTTTTTGGTGCAAGCTTGGCTAGAATACTCGGGATATTTCTGGATATCTAACTTCAATGGCTGACCATATGGATGGATATCCAAACGTATTCTACCAATCTCTGTAAAATTGAATGAGAAATGTGTATCTTCATTACTTACTTTTATATCTAGGTGAAGCAGCTTATTCTATGCCTCTGAATCACCTTTTTCTCACATTTTTTTGTGGGTGTGGAGCAAACTTGGCCAAAATGGACTTTGCACCCAGAATCATTACCTCGTGATGATCTTTGGAATCATATCTTGATTCTGAGTCTTTAATGTATTGAAAATTTACATTGTAAATGAAGAAACACAGCAGCATAATTTTTTTTGGGTTATAATCACTACTGAAATATTTTTATATATCAAGGAAGTTGGACTACGGAATTGGTGAATTCAAGTGAAAAACAGAATGATCAAGAGTTTATTCCGGGCTGCTCAGTAGTTATCATGTATCGTCATTTTGAAGATTAATTGATTAAATAAAATTTGGAATGCGGAAGTCGCACCAAGTAAGGTCATTTTCCTTAGTGGACTGTAAGATCGTTGAATTTTTTTTGATATTTTCTGTTCTAAATGTCTATGATAATTTCAGTGATGGGTTCTTTTTTATCGGGTAATCATCCCTTGAATGCTCATCTACTAGATCTTTTGTCCACATACGTGTCAACTTGATGGATTTTTTCAAAACAAAAAAACTAGTTCATAATCAAAACAGCTATTTGAGTTACTTTTGTTCTTATTTGCAAGGATTCTCATAAAAATGCCAGTGGATTATGCACTTGTTGTTATCTTTATAAACCGAAGATCTAGATTTACAACTGGTGAGGAATACTCACTGCTTATACTAGGCTTCAAGTTAACAACTGTTGTACATCTCCATCTATTGATGCCTTCAAAAACTTGATGCAAATCTGAATATATTATTCTAACGAATCCTGTTGATCAGATCTACATGTGTATGAATGCCAGCGCAGCCACGTGACGCTGTTTAGCGATCAACGAATTCACGTGTAATGACGCGGCGGTTTTGCCTATTCTCGGTCGGTCTGATACATTTCGGCCAAGGAGCTCTAGGGTCCCTAGGCAATTCACTCGTAGTGGGTGGGGGCTGTGGGGGTCTTGTTGTTCCAAGGACTATATGATGATAATGGCTTCTATCACCAAATGCCTATAGACGGCCGTGATATGTTTCCGCCGCTGACTGATAGTTCCGCCACGAGACAGTTGAATTAGGAAATTATTAAAATTTGTCATAGTGATAGTTTAACATGTGAACAACACCTCTATGAAATTTTAACAAGTTTCACCATCCCGAACCCGAGATATATATAATTGAAGTTGACTCAATTAACACGTAACATATGGACCATGCATAGGCAAACAGCACATTATTAATTTTACCGTTAGTACTAAAATTAAGAAGTTTATGAAAAACGAGGAGGAGCTAGAGCAGGATATCACAGATATTGTGAAAAACAATCAATCAAAACTACTCTCGTTAATCAAAATAGTCCACGGGGAAGTGCACAGCCTAAAGGGGGAGTCTTAGAGAAATGCGGATTGTGCCATGGGACTTTTTAAAGGACGGGGGACCATTTGAGGGTCTGAACGCGAAAAAAATATTTCCTAGTTGACCCCATCGATTTTAACGATGCCCCCTCCCCAAAAAAAAAGTTCAAAAAGAGTACTACAAAAAAGTCCATTGAAGTTTTATTGAAAAACGAAAAAAATGTCCCATGACGTATGATTTCTAGTGAGGGGGGGGGCCCCAAGTCTAAAAATATTTTTTTTTGCTGCGCTTTTCGGGTACATCAAATTTTTGAGTCGCCGACTTTCTATAACGAAGAAATTTTCTAGAGTCGATTGGGGGGGAAGGCAAATGCCCCCTTCAAAAATTTTTTTTTTTTGCGTTTTAAATCGAAAAGTCCTTCGACATTTTTCGATTCCGTCGAAAATAATTTCCTAATTCAACTGTCTCGTGGCGGAACTACCTTAAGAAACTGAGCCAAATGTTTTTTTCTTTCGACATTTTTACTTGTCTAATTCATATGATATTATCTAACAAAGCAACACATCCATGTAGCACAAATTCCTTTTTAAAAACCCTAACAATATCTATTCCACTTTTCTATATAGCTTAATGCTGTATAAATTAGAGAGAGAACAATAGTTCCAACATTAACCCTTTTTCTGTAACCATCATTTTATTAGGAGTACCATCACTGTGGCTGCGGGAAGCGCTGTAAACTATATTTGATTCCCGCAGTTACATGCGATTATATTTGCTTTGCGCAGCTAACTGCAGAACAGTGTTGCCAATTGTTATGAAATGCCACACATGTAACGAATTTGGAGTGGAATTCGCTGTACGTTCGAGAATATTTTAGAATTGGCTATTCAATTGATGTTTGAGATTGTATGAAGTAATGTATACAGTTATACACTGAATATCGTATCTTATTTCTCGTTCCTTCCTTAGCTCTCGGATGTACCACAATAATGCATTGTGTAGCTTTTAGACGCACACCCAGTATTAATGTCTATATGTGATTCTCAAGCCTTGGGGTAGTACTATATATTCCCTCAAATGGCTTTAAATGTCTGCTATGAAACATTAATAAATTGACAAATAAGACGTTTCATGAAAAAAAAAGACTTCCCAAATGGCAAAATTTCATAAAAATCGCAGAAAACATATTAATTCTTATACATTGCCAAAAGTGAATAAAACCTCTAGTTGGTATATAAAAAATTTAAAATCTTTGGAGAACAACAAAATTTGAACATATTTTTCAGACTTGTCTCCTCAAATTGTTAAAGATGAATTCAAACTAGCACAGAAAATATATTATCTTATTTATACATATCGCAAAAAGTAATTATAGAACAAATTAAACCTTTAGTTTGTATACAGGGTGTAACATAAGTACGTTAAAATATTCAAGTGACGTATTCCTGAGACAATTTTTAGAAAAAAAGTCTCTATAAACTTGTGTCCGGAAATGCTTTGTTTCGGAGATACATGGTGTTGAAATTGCATTTTTTTGTTCGCTTTAAAAATAACTTTTGCAAAAAATAAGTTATTTGCACGAAATTTTGTACCCGGGGTTTTTTGACGTGGGAAATCATAATTTCGTATTAATTTTCATGTAACATCTAGAGGGCGCTGCGTACGCTGTCATTATTTATTTCAAATTGCCCTAACATTTTTGACAGTAAACTTTTGGTAATTTTCATGAAAAAACCTTATTCCCACACCAGTAAAAAAGATACACTTCCTCAACACGCAGGAGGTGATCGTTTTCGAGATATTTACAATTTTCTATATCGATGCATGTTACTTAGCTCCTAGGGCGCTAGGTGAAGTTGCTGAGAACATTACAAAACCTAAGTATGTGGTGGGTCTCGTCAAAATAAACTACTTTTTTCCTATGAAATGTTTATCGAAAAATGATTTATTTTCGAAATACAGATTGTTGAAATTTTTCAAAACATGGTTGGTTTTTGTCATAGGTTTTTGCAACTGCAGTTATTTTCATCAAACTTTAAACACAGACTTCTTTCAAACTGAGCATTATCAAACTGCTTAATCAATCCAAATTAAAAAAAATTGTCAGGTTTAATTATTCAATTAGAAAGTTCTACATTTCGCAGTTTGTAAAAAAACAATTCGGAGTACTATGTTATTTATTAGGCAATTAAACATATACAAATTGAACGAAACAACTATTACAACAACTGTTCAAATGTGACGACCCCCAACAGTAATACAAGCTTCTGCTCTCCTCATCAAAGAATTCCGCACCCGTTGAAAAATGCCGAGAGTGTTTCTTATCGTTTCGCAGCAAGCTATGTTGTGATCCCTTAACATTTCCTCGTTTTCAATGGGGCTAGCATAAACTAGTGATTTTAGGTGTCCCTAAAAGAAAAAATCGACGTGATTGAGGTCCGGTGACCTCGGGGGCCAATGCTGAGTGCCTCCTCTTCCTATCCATCGTTGGGGATAGGCTACGTCTAAGAAATTTCTTGCTATCAGACTAAAATGAGCAGGGGCTCCATCGTGCATAAACCAAGAGTGATTTCGGAGACCAATGGGAACATCTTCCATAAGCTGGGGAAGCTGGTATTCCAAAAAATTTTGGTAAGCATCTCCATTCAAACGTAAGGGGAGAAAATAGGGCCCAATTAAATAATCCCCAATTATGCCTACCCATACATCAAAAGAAAATCTGTCTTGGAAATGAGTTTGCGTTATCGCATGTGCGTTATCTTCCGCCCAGATGTGGTTGTTATGGAAGTTCATGATACCATTTCTTGAAAAATTAGCGTCATCTGTAAAGAGGATTTTCGATAAAATTTGGGGATGTTGTTCGACTTTTCTTTGAAGCCATGGAGCAAATTCGATACGTGGTTGAAAATCACGTAGCGTAAGTGCCTGGACACGCTGAATATGATAAGGGTATAATTGCTGTTCCTTTAAAATTCTGTAAACGGTCATGTGACTCACATTTAAAGTTTGACTAATTTTTCTTGTACTTGTCTCTGGATGTTCACTAATTTCTTCGAGATCCTCCTCCTCCAATTCCGTGGCCGTCCTACTGCAGAATTTCTTATGAAGCTTCCAGATTCGGAAAGTCGCCGGAAAAGATTCGCAAATGTCGCTGCACAAGGAGTGACGCGTTGGGGATACCTTTCCTGATAGATGCGTCTGGCCTCGGTTGAATTTCCGTCAGCCAAGCCGTATGCAAAAACCATATCAGCCATTTGAGCATTCGGGCATGGTACCAAAAAATCACTTTATAAACTCCAAACTGTAAATTTGTCAATGAATAGTTAAAAATGTGACAGCGAACTTCTATTTTTATAAATGAACGTTCATAGCCTGCTCAATTTAATTAACTTAATTTGCAAGCGGAGAATGACAAAAATTATTGAAATCAAATTTGGCTATACTGATTAAGCAGTTTGATGATGCTCAGTTTAGAAGAAGTCTGTCCGGGTATACTGCGTATAAAGTTTGATGAAAATAACTAAAATTGCAAAAAACTTATGACAAAAACCAACCATGTTTTGAAAAATTTCAACAATCTGTATCTCGAAAACAAATTATTTTTCGATAAACATTTCATAGGAAAAAAGTAGTTTATTTTGACGAGACCTACCACCTACTTAGTTTTTGTAATGTTCTCAGCAACTTCACTTAGCGCCCTAGAAGCTAAGTAACATAATTGTAAATAAATTGTAAATATCCCGAAAACAATCACCTCCAGCGTTGTTGAGAAAGTGTACCTTTTTGACTGGTGTGCGAATAAGGATTTTTCATGAAAAGTACCAAAAGTTTACTGTCAAAAATGTTAGGGCAATTTGAAATAAATAATGAGAGCGTACGCAGCGCCCTCTAGATGTTACATGAAAATTAATACGAAATTATGATTTCCCACGTCAAAAAAACCACGGGTACCAAATTTCGTGCAAATAACTTGTTTTTTGCAAAAATTTTTATAAAGCGAGCAAAAAAAAAAACAATTTTAACACCCTGTATCTCCGAAACTAAGCATTTCCGGACACAAGTTTATTTAGACTTTTTTTCTTAAAATTGTCTCAGGAATACGTCACTTGAATATTTTAACGTACTTATGTTACACCCTGTATAAAAAAAAACGAAATCTTTGGTAACCAAATAATTTGAACATATTTTTGGGACTTCAAAATCGTAAAACTGTGTGATTCTTTTTGAAACATACACTTAAAAATGTACCTTTAAGCGTAGGATCACATCTAAAAACTGTATTTTTCTTGATGTTTTGCTTTGAACAAATCACAAACTTTCGGTACCTGCTTATTCTTTATTGGGAATATATCATTAATTTGGTGGAGTTTAACCACACCACAATATTTTCAAAAGTTTCTTTCACCAACTCTGTTTTGAAATTCCCATAATGGAATGTTTTCCCCAGTAACTATTTTATAAACAGCTTTTCTCACAGATTCTGTGGAACTTGAGAACATATTGGATCTATCTATAGTGTCCATGTTCTGATTATAGTCAATAATACATTCAGGTTTTACAATTTCCTCCCCTCGACTGTTGCTAGTTGTTTTACATCCACTGTGGCATGACATCAGCATAGTTACTTCCCGTTTGTCTTGCCACTGTAGAGCAAGAAGTTAATCACCTGAAAAGTATAGCACTTCTACTATCATCTTTTTTTGGAAAGTTGGCACATACAGTCTGTTGGTCTTGACTGTCCCACAAAAATTAATTACAGGGCTGTTGTACCAGTTGTCTATATACAGAATATTGTCATGAAGCATAAGTTTAATAAATCCACAATTTAAATGTTTCCTCTCCTAAAGTCCACAAGGGCATTTCAGTTCCTGTTCTGCACTCGTTTGTATCTCATAATTAAATCAATACCCTGTATAGAACAGTGCAGAGAGAAATAGCAGGAACTGAGGTGTTGAATTACATTAATTGAACTCGATCAGCAAATAATGCTGATCAGAGATTTTCGGAAGGAATGACCTGTGGAGAGGGGCATTGATTGTCGAGTTTTGCTAATAATTGAGAAGAATAGAACAGTTGGTTGATCACGAGTTTTAATCGAGTAAACATCGAAAATAATCGGCGGATGACACTTCTCCCAATGGCACCAGAAATGGATATTATAATGTAAGTACTTTGTTTTTCCTATTGTTCATTCATTTTAATAAATCTATATTTTTATAAATGTGTCTCTTACCTAATTGACTTCACCTCTATTCTTGCAGCCGCACTGCAAGGGGAACAATTCAGGGTTGTTAAAGTTAATGGGGTTCGAGTAGCCAATAATGATCATGGCTATTCTCGATATTAGAAAATGTGTTGTGGGCTTGGAAAAAGTCCCGACATAATTGGTGGAGGCGCCGTTTTGATCCAAAGACTGATTCTTCCTAATCAGTCTCCAGTTTTCTTAAAAAACTGATATGATTTTCATCTATTTTAATCTGAAATAATTTTGAACTACCTTTTTTAGCATTACTTAAGTTTTACATATTCTATGAGGGCAAGTTGATTAGGAGATACATTATGATTATTTATCTGGTTTTTATTTTTTGCAAACATATAATGAATTGATGGTGAGCTCATGAATGTGATAAATAATTGTTGGTTTTTTGTATTTAATTGCGGTGGCATTCAATAATTTCTAGGGGAACAGTAGTCTGAAAAGATATATATAAATATTTTTTTAAGCTTTTATTCCTCTCATTTCAATCAATAATAATTGTTTCCCTGAGCCAATACATATTTGAGAATTCCATACTAGGTTCACTAACTTAATTTCTGCCAAGACCAGTTCACGTTTCTACAAACATCTGGCGTGGCACACTACTTAACTATAATCCCTCTTATTTCCGCTGAGACCAGTTCACGTTTGTTCACAAACATCTGGCGGTGCACAATATCTTACTATAATTTATGCCGAGATCAGTTCACGTTTTCTTACAAACATCTGACATGGCAACTACTTTTAACATAACTCTTCTATAAATTATATACTCCCTTAATTTACCTCAATTCTTACAAAGGCTGATTATCGTTCGGTTTGTTATATATTGTAAAATAAATTCTTTATATCTTGGTACAAATGAATAAGAAAAAAAGTAAAAAGCCAAGCAAACGCCAAAGATCCCTCAACAGAGCCAAAGTAAGACTCGCACTGGACGATCTGAACCACAGTGAAATTGCAGAAGTTATATTACCACCATTATCGCCACCTATTAACACAATTCAAGATTATACAAAAGATTTCGAAAATTTGGAAAATAGCATTTCACTGAATACCTTGCTCAATGAGCAGATCGAAGATCTTGAAAAATACCTTTTTTCATGTGACCACTTATTTATAGATAATACTAATAATCATACTATTTTAATCGAAAATAATCACGCCCCTAATAGCCCCAAGCAATTTCTCTCTGAAAAAATTAAACTAAAATTCAGAAGATTATTTGGGGACGATTACTAATAGAAAATAACTACGGTTATGTTTATTCTGTTTTTTGCCATTTTTTTTTCATTAGAAAGAAATACTTGAAATACAGAAATATTTCTTAATATTACCCAGAAAAATAGGAAATTTATATTGAATATAAAAAAATTTTTACATATCTTTATTTTTTTTTATTTTTAAAATTTTGGTGAACATCAGTTTAATGAAACCAAAAATATGTTATATGCACGGGGAAAAATATTTAAGATAGGTATAGAGTGAAAAAAAAAAAAACAATATTTTACAAGGTCACTTAAACTAAAACCGAATACAAAAAATACTTTTAAAGAAGGCCAGACCTCGTGCACAGGAGCATTTCAACCAGAATGTAGCAGCACAAACAAATTCTCTTCTGGTGATCCATTTGCGCCATCTAAGAGAATACCTAGATCTACACAAAAAACATAATTCACAAAAACCATAGTATCGGGTGTAACAAGGGTATACCTAATATAAAAACATATTCGTTCAGAAATTGTTTAATGATTATTTGAAAATAATAATTGTTGAAATGGGTTGCAAGGGACCAAATAAATCTCAAGGAGAGAAACGAAAATTATTCAAAAGAGCCAGAGAGTGTAATTGTAGCTCTGTTCGGGAGAAACAAGATAGTATTTATTTGAATTACGGCCATTTTGACACCCCTAAAATTCCCGAACATTAGAAGCAAATTGGAGAGACAATAGAAAACCTGAATTGTCATAATACACATATTTCAATTATATTCAAGTCAAATTTTTCTGTTATTGATTAAAGTCCCATTTTTATCATATTTTATATTGATACTTCTAATTAATCTATTATGAACTCATAACTTAATCAAAATCAATTATGTATTCCAATTATTGGCAAATTTTAGTTAGTTACAATTATTTTTTTCAATACGTAGATGTAGGTGAAGCTTGAATAGGAAAAACAAAGTACTTACATTATAATATCCATTTCTGGTGCCATTGGGAGAAGTGTCATCCGCCGATTATTTTCGATGTTTACTCGATTAAAACTCGTGATCAACCAACTGTTCTATTCTTCTCAATTATTAGCAAAACTCGACAATCAATGCCCCTCTCCACAGGTCATTCCTTCCGAAAATCTCTGATCAGCATTATTTGCTGATCGAGTTCAATTAATGTAATTCAACACCTCAGTTCCTGCTATTTCTCTCTGCACTGTTCTATACAGGGTATTGATTTAATTATGAGATACAAACGAGTGCAGAACAGGAACTGAAATGCCCTTGTGGACTTTAGGAGAGGAAACATTTAAATTTTGGATTTATTAAACTTATGCTTCATGACATTATTTATTTTATTTTTTTGGGTGTAATCGTTTTTATTTGACTTTTGTTTTTTTTTTACTATTTCCTAACATTTTTAATTTTTTATTCCAACAACGTAACATTGTTGTGATTAGTTATTTTAATCTTCGATTTTATTTTATTACACATAAGGTGTAATTCAGGTCAATGGAGACCTATTCAAATTACTTTAAATATATATATATATATTTTTTTGTATTATTTTTATGATTTCTTGTATAGATTCAAGCTGGAGCCCAGCTTTTACGGGCCGGGGGGAAGTGTCATGAAGCATAAGTTTAATAAATCCAAAATTTAAATGTTTCCTCTCCTAAAGTCCACAAGGGCATTTCAGTTCCTGTTCTGCACTCGTTTGTATCTCATAATTAAATCAATACCCTGTATAGAACAGTGCAGAGAGAAATAGCAGGAACTGAGGTGTTGAATTACATTAATTGAACTCGATCAGCAAATAATGCTGATCAGAGATTTTCGGAAGGAATGACCTGTGGAGAGGGGCATTGATTGTCGAGTTTTGCTAATAATTGAGAAGAATAGAACAGTTGGTTGATCACGAGTTTTAATCGAGTAAACATCGAAAATAATCGGCGGATGACACTTCTCCCAATGGCACCCGAAATGGATATTATAATGTAAGTACTTTGTTTTTCCTATTGTTCATTCATTTTAATAAATCTATATTTTTATAAATGTGTCTCTTACCTAATTGACTTCACCTCTATTCTTGCAGCCGCACTGCAAGGGGAACAATTCAGGGTTGTTAAAGTTAAATGGGGTTCGAGTAGCCAATAATGATCATGGCTATTCTCGATATTAGAAAATGTGTTGTGGGCTTGGAAAAAGTCCCGACAATATGCCCATTCAAATATGGTTCCTTTAGATTCAACACAATATTTTCAGTTCAGGATCATGTACTTTCATATCTGTCTCGGAACCAGTGTACACAATGATACTATTATGAAATCAGTTTACAATGGGCCATTACAATACATTCCATACCAAAACGAAATTCTTCCTTTGAATAGCACTAAACTCTCATCAATGCAACTTTTTGGAATTAATGCATAACACTTCACGAATGTGGTCAATAACGAGTCTTATCTTGAATAGTCCGTAGTTTGGGTTTATATTTGTATTATCACAAAAATATTATTTGGGTAAAAGAGACAAATATCTATCTGGTGGCATTGATTGGTGAAATATAGGATTTTCTATTATTGAATCCTTATAGCAAGTAGTCATTTAGTTTTTCTTCTTGAGAATTATAGAAACATAAAAAATTTGTATATTTATTATTATTTACCAACTTACAGCCATGTTAACTGCACTGTTGAATTTTGATTCACACAATTACTGCCTATTGTAGTATGTTTTACTCTGTTCCTATTAACCCTCCATTTTTATATTGTTTATACTGTTCCGTTCCTTCTTCCTATTTCTGACTTTAAATTGTCGGTTTTCATGTTATGCTGTTTTGTTTTGTTTTTCTTTTTTCTCACTACACAATACAAGTGTGTACTCACTTAGAGTGTAGGGGAAAAAAACATTTGAATTTTTTTTTTCTTTCTAATTATTATCAGTAGTATTATAATTGATTTGTATTATTGGAATGTATAGCAAAACGGCTAAATAATAAATAAATAAATAATTTTGTTGGACTAGAAGCATCAGCAAACCCAATCCAAAAAAAAACCACAACTGTTTCTTTCCAGTGGTTATGACATGAAGAATGTTTCTGTGCATATATAATCATGATAATTTGTTTCATATATTATCATTTGAACAAAATTGTTTGTAAAAAAGCATTCAAAAATTCCTAAAGGTCTAGGTAATTGTGACAATTCCAACCAAAATCCAGATTTCTCGTTATTTTATTCATGTAATGTGGGTAGCAAATTTTTATTTTGCCACTTAATTCTTGGCTCGCTTGTTTTCTTTGATTTCTTCATTGTTGGTTCTACATTAGAATCATTGACAAAATCATCACATTCTGTTATATCTGGAGGCTCTAAACTAGCAACATTAGGTCCTGGAATATCTGAATAACCTTGGCAGTTGATTTTTTAGAAGCAATAATTTAAATATTCTTGTCTCCCTCCTTACCACTAGAATATTAATCGCCTTCAATTTAACTGAATCACAGTTCATCAACAAATCATAGAGTTTATCTTCTGCTTAGTCCTCTTTTGCTTCCAGAATCCATTACAACTATTATTTTGGACATACATACATTTATGCAAGAATGCCTTCGATCTGGAGAAAGAACATTAAAACGTAGATAGTTCGGATTAATTACTATTTGATTAAGATACAGCATTAGCACAATTTAAGCAAATTCTTGTATTTTTTTCACCTACATCTTTTTTTTTTTTTATGTTTTGGTTCTCACGAAAAAGGATATCCTGTAATGTTCAGAGAACATCGTGGGAACCAAGGGAAAGAAGGTAGGAGTTGGTGTTCTTAAATTTCTGGAGGTTGTATGCCTCGGGGAACACCTCCCTAGGCAATGAGTTCCAAAGCCTCGCTGTTCGTTGGATGAACGAGTCATTGGAAAGTGATGTTCTAAAAGAAGCAGTTTGCAAAACATCAATATTTCCTTCTTGGTTTAAGCGAATTAAAATGGGAGTCCCGAGATCCTTGACAACATTAAAACGCAAGATGGCACTGATCCAGTGGCCCCATGAAAATGAAATTATATGCAAGAAACATTACAGTATGCTTCATTCATGAAAATTCGAATCAGTAATTTCTGATTTAACCTGAGACACCGCCTGCTCCACAATTGCGGCGTCAAGTCTACGGATCGTCCTATTTATATTTGAAAGCAGGAATTACTTATTTGCCTGGTATTTTGTTCAATTAGAGTCAAACTACATGGACGGAACTTCCGCGACGATATTTCAGCTGAGTTTAACGCATCAAAACATAAAGCGTTTTTTCCATCGAGTACATTCAAGCAAAACAATATACTTCGTGCTTTTTGCTAGTAGTTCGACCTCTAACTTATTCCAGATTTCATACATAGCCATTGCCACTTCTTCCCACATTTTCCCTTCACCGTCTCTATTGCTATATGCCTTAATTTTTACAAGCTTTTATTTAGTTTCACCTGTCCTGATGTCTGTCTGTGGGTTTAAAATATTACACTTTAAATTTGGCCGATTAACATGAAATTTGGCAGGTGTTCATAATTCCGATGACAGTGCATTATAAAATGTATGCTAGAGAAAAAACAAAATGGCGGCTCCAATCAGGAGGACGAGTTTTGTGATTATGGTTCGATTCTAGTCAATATTGGTATGTGGGGGTTTTCGGGGACAGAAATCACAAATTTTTTGACAAAATTCATAACTTTAAGATGGCGGCTTCATTATGGCGACGAGCTTTGTGGTTATAGCCCGATTCCAATAAAAATTGGTATGAGAGGGGGTTTTAGTCGGAGATCATGATTTTTCTGTACAAAATCCACGAATTCAAGATGGCGACGTGTTTTGTTATTATAGCCCGAGTCCATTCATTATTGGTGTGGGGGGGTTTTTGGGGTCGGACATCATGATGTTTTCGTCAAAATTAATGAATTGGATGGAGGTTCCAATATTGCGACGTATTTTGTTATGGCCCGATTCCATTCAAAAGTGGTATGTGTTTTTTTTAGGGTCGGAGATTATAAATTTTTGTCAAAATTCAATAAGAATTGAATAAAAATGAATATTTTTTTAGACAAGCTTTTATACAAATGAACTTAATAGGAAAAAATAATTTCTTTAATTGTTTGACCTAGGTTATTCTGAGAGTAGCAGATTCAATAGCTTGCCGCGAATATAAAATAGCTGTTCTTGCGCGGCAAGATTTTGAATCTGCTACAGAATAATCTAGGTCAAACAATTAAAGAAATAATTTTTTCCTTTTTAGTGCATTTGTATAAAAGCTTGTCTTAAATATATTTTTTATTTATTTTCATTATATTGTACAATGTAGACCGCTTTTCTACTTCTCCATTTTTCACCACACTGTATTTCCGTCGCCTCGTGTAATTTGCTCGGTACTAAACAATGCGTTTCGTTTGCAGCGTATTGTGGTGGTGGCGATTTCCACGCAACTTGTAACGTTCTACACGCCAGCGGAATTAAAATCTACGCGATGTATATTTCGTTCGTCTAGTTTTATAGGCACGGTATCTATTTGAGCGTGCAAAAAGTCGCGTGAAACACGCCGCGGATATTCCGTACGTGTAGTTTGACATATTCACAAAAACGTCATTTTGAAAAATGTTAGCCCAGGTAAATTAATCTAAATTACCAATGAATTAAAAATGCCTAGACCGAAAGGAAAAAGACTTTCTAATGCTAATGCTGATGAGGAGGATCAGTCTTCGGGCTACATTCAAATCAATTATGAGGAAACTCCAGATGAGTTGAAAGAATTAATGGAAATAATCACTAAACTCAAGAACAAGAACATATATTTATGGAAAATTAAAGAGGAAAAAGAGTTACTTCTCAATGAAAAAGACAAAAATATTAAATTTTTATTGCAAGAAAATAAAAGAATTCAACAAAATTACAATCTTATTGTATCAAACATAGTTGAAAAGGATACCATTATGGATAGTCTACAGAAAATAGAAGAGGAGTTAAGAAAAATACTGAAAAAATAATTCAAAATGATGTTATGTCATATGCAGAGATCACCAAGAATAATTTGAAAATATTACCACAAAAAATATTGAAACATTCACAATCCGTCCAAAAACAATTCAACCTGCTATCAAAACCCAAAAAGATTTGAAAAATAATATCAATATAGGAAAACTGAATATCTCCATTGACTCTGTAAAGTTTGTGAAAAATGGGGGTATAGAAGTGAGGTGTAAAAATAATAGTGACTCCGTGAAATTAAAAGAGAAATAGAAACGAAAATGAACAACCGATATAATATTATTACGCAGAAACTGACAAATCCCAAAATCATAATTACTGGACTTCGATTGGAGAAAGAAATGGATAAAGAAGAATTGGAAAAAATAATTGGAGAACAAAATGATATCAATGAAAAAGATCATCTGAAGATAAACCATATGAAGTTCGTAGAATCAAAAAAGAGCTATACAATTTACGCTGAAGTCAATGGAAACCTATTTCATAAAATTATCAATAACTCTGACCAAAAGTTGTTTTTTGATTGGCAAATATGTAAGGTATTTCATGGAAACAAAGTAACACAATGCTTTGTTTCCAGTTCAACCACAGTGCCCATAAATGCCGAAATATTTCCTTGTGCCCCTACTGTGCTGGCAATCACAAATTGGAAAGTTGTCCACAAACGAACACTAGCAACCACCAGTGCGGAAATTGTATATTGTCCAATTCAAAATATAAGACGAAATATGACACCAAACATTCGGCAGATAACCAATTGTGTCCTATCTTTGAATATTACAAAAAAATATTTCAAAGTCGAATAAACTATGGCCTTACAAAGTAACGTGAATGTTCCAGATACTCTTTTAGATTAGATCATAACATCAAACTTCATGAACTACCATCGATTTCTGACTTCAATTATATTGAACAAAAACATTTGAAAATATTATACCTAAATTCAAGGTCAATCAAAAAGAAAATGGATGATTTAGAAGTGATGATCAATGAACTGAAATTGAATATATGTAATTATAATAACTGAAACTTGGTTAAGAAAAGATGAAGAAAAATATTACAACTTTGAAGGTTTTTCTTCCATATATTCTAGCAGAGAAAAACGTGGTGGTGGTGTAGGTATTTTCATCAAGGAAAATATTGAATTTGAAATTGAAGAAAAAAAAGGAGATGTACTATCGTTTATTGTGGTGAAAATCAAATTTTTAAATTTGTTGTTATGTGGCTTATATCGTCCTCCTAATTTAAGTAAACAAATATTTTTTGAATTCATGGATGAAACCCTTGAAAATCTTAACCATCACAAATCTGAGATATTTTTCTTGGCGATATGAATATCAATATTCTATCTGATAATAAGGAAACAAAAGAATTGATTGATATCTATAATTCCAATCGTTTAATATTGGTCAATAAGATAATTCCAACAAGAGAAATAAAAATAGTCAATCTAATTATCATTTTCTGATGAATTCAAAAAGACATATAAATGTCTTTATCACCAATACTTCACTCAGCGACCACAAAATATATATTACATGTATAAATACACAACCTACAACAAACAAAAATAAAACTGATTATATTTCAGTAAAAAAATTCAATCTTGAAAGATTGAAAAAGGAATTAATAAATTTAAATCATACAATTCAATTTTATAATAATCCAAATGAAGCATATATAAAATTATTAGCTGTTTTTGACTGCTGTTTGTTCATAAGAAAACATAAATGTAAAAAAGAATCTAAGCCATGGTTTGATGATCACGTAGCAAAATTGATAAAAGAACGTGACAAATACTTCTACAAGAAAAAAAAATATATTCTCATTTCAATAAACTTGTTAAAAAAAATCTCTAGAGAAAAGAAATTCAAATATTATCGAGAGCAATTCACCAATTTCACTCCCAAGGTAGTATGGAATGGTATAAATTCCTTGTTGCATAATACATCAAATCACAATAGTCATAAACATGAAAGATAAGTGCCATGTGAAGTGGAATGAATAGAAAAATCGAATTAAACGGTTTTCTTCACTCAATGTCCATTGATATTATATGGAAGTATGCATGGATTTTCAGGTGAATATCATTCAACGTTCTGCGTGGTATTTGCCAGGAAAGTAGTTGTTTTTCACCTGAGATCTACCATTTTCTGGTTCAATTTTATATTGAATCCTTTATGTGAAGAAAACCGTTTAATTCGATTTTTCTAGTCATAAACATGTTAAAAGTTTGGAATCAAACAATTTAAAAATTTAAGATCCAATCAAAATCTGTGAGGCATTCAATATTCACTTTGTAAATATCGGAAATAAATTATCATCTGCTATTCCCAAAACGTTCGAACCTGTTAATGATATATCAAGTATTTCATCCATGTTCCTAAAACCTATCAGTATATCTGAAATCGAAGAAGTCATTGAAAATTTAAATCCAAAAAAAGCTTGTGGTTATGATAAAATTAGTGTAAGAATTGTTAAAGCAGTCAAATTCGAAATATCACCAATTTTATTCTTTATCATCTCAAAATCATTTGAAAAAGGTTTAGTACCAAATGATATGAAAATTGTGAAGTGCCACCAATTTACAAAAGTGGCAAAATAAATGATTCAAATAATTATAGGCCAATTTCTATTCTTCCAATTTTTTCGAAAATTTTAGAAAGACTGATGCATGTAAGACTTTTTGATTATCTTGAAAATAATAATCTATACGAATAATCTATAGGAAGGTCAATATGGTTTTCGCAAATCCAGGGACACAGAGGTGGCAACGATGGATGTTATTACCGAAATTCAAATTCAAATTGATAATAATAAAAAATGTAGTATGCTTTCCTTGGACTTGTGTAAAGCCTTTGATACTGTTGATCATGAAATTCTACTACAAAAGTTATTTAACATTGGAATCAGAGGAAACCTCAATTGGTTCAAAAATTATTTGTATAATAGAAAACAGTATGTTCAAATCGGAAATCATCAGACTTCTTTAAAAAATATAAAGTGTGGAGTACCACAAGGTTCCATTCTTGGTCCTGTACTATTCTTAATATATATAAACAATCTTTCAAAATTAAAATTAGAAGGATGAATGAAATTATTGCTGATGACACTACAATAATGTACTTTTCGGACGATTATAAAAAAATACAAAATTACATGAATAATGATATAAAAAAAATTCATTTGGCTACAGCAACATAAATTAATTAATGGTCAAATTTCAATAAATCTTCCTACATGAATATTTAAAAGAACAATTACACTCCCACCAATTCCATTCATTTCGAAAAACATATAAATTACACTAAATCAACAAAATTTTTAGGACTTTATATTGATGAAAGTTATCATGGAATAAGCATATTGAAAAAATTCGGAAGAAAATATCACCTCTTATAGGCATTCTTTATAGAATAAGAAATTATATACCACTAAAATTTTAAAAAAATATCTATTTTAGTTTAATTTATTCACACTTGCAGTATCTCATTTCTATATGGGGAACTGCAAATAATTCCATTTTAAAACCATTAAAATCATTACAAAATAAATCAATAAAATGTATATATAAATTACCACATCTGGAAGCAACAATAAATTTGTATAAACCAAAAAGGCTTTTGGATTTAAATTCTCTTTACAAACTCAAAATATGTTCTTTCATTCATTTTGTCAAAAATAAAATAAAAAAAACATCTAATATAAGTTTCACTGAAATGGACAAAATTCATAATTATGCCACTAGGCAAACAAATTTTTTATCCATTAGTAATGTTAAATCCGAAATTGGAAAGAAATGTATTTACCAAGGAATAATCATTTATAATTCAATTCCTACAACATTAAAAAAAATAAACTAATGGCGAAATTCAAAATCGAACTGAAATATACACTCCACTCAACTGGAAAAAATTTAGATTTTTTTTTTATTTACACATTAAAATAATTAAAAATGTTTATTTGGTTACACCTTAGTATATATACTTTCTCGAACTATTGTGAATTTATGGCAATGCACAATTCGTTTTTGACTACTTCCATGATGTATGTATGTATTTTTTTTTGGATCTTATAACTAGTTTAGTCCCTAACCATAAACATGTAATGTTTCTTGGGACAATAAAGTTATTATTATTATTATTATATTCCATTTTTTTTTCAGAATATGAAAGAGCAATAGAAAAGCTTTTGAAAAAAAGAACGGTTCATTAATAATTAGCAGCAAAAAAAAATTTTTAATGAATGTGTTTTGAAGCAATAAAAATATTTTTTTTAAAACTGTTTTTTTCTTGAAAATCATCATTTTTATCACTGATTAGATTCCCGAAAAACAAAATCTCATAAACGATGCATTTGTTTATAACAATTATTTAAACAATAGGAGTAAACAAATTTCATGAAACGATAAGAAAATGAACTAATCAAGATATTGATTCATTTTTTAATGCCTTCAATTGTTAATAAAAAAATGTTTTTTTTTCTAATGGGGATATTTTTTAAATCGTTTATAGAATAGAGTACAAAAGTGGGAAAATCTCAGGTTTTTGGTTTGAAAATTGTCAGGATTTTTATGTTAATTTCCAACTTGTAAAAATAACTTGATTAACAAAAGCTCAATAGAAAAATTGCGAAAAAATGTTTTTTCCGACGGATTATTATTTATTATCAAATGGTACATAAATTTTTTCGTGCCTCAATATTCATATTTAATGGGTTACCAATTTTTGTTTGTTTAAGAGAACGAATTGTGCGGTGCGCGCGGAAACTATATCACCCGTTTTTAGACCTATTTTTACCTCTCAATTAAAATTATAAATATTGGTGGTTGAAATGCAATGGGCGAAGACACGAAATTTTCAAAATATTTCTAATGGATTTTACAGCTTGTAAAAACTCGGTTGGTAATTTTGTTTTTTAATCTTTTAAAACTTCAAAAAAATATTTAAAGTCGGCAAAATTCAAATGGCTCTTTCTGGCGCCATTGCGATAAACCAATCCCACAGTTGACAGCTTCAATCAATTTTGCAACGTTGCCATATTTTAAAATCTTGACCATTGCTAATAGTGTTCTAGTTCTGATTACGCCTACTGGCTGCTTGGTCGTTTACGTCACAAAGAAGCGCCAATATTAGTAGCTTATTTGCTGATTTTTAAAAACGAATAGAAACTGCTGTAATTGAAATTGTCTTCTGGGTACATTTATATATGCTTTATGTATTTAAAGCGATAATAATTTCTCGCCTATTTTATTTTACTGTTTAGGGCATTCGAATAACAGATTGTCTTTAAAAAATTGTCTTTATCAATTATTTTATTTTGTTCTTTTTAGTTAGTATGCCTTTATCTAAGCATTTTTGTTGAAGTATCGTTGATATGAGGCCTTTTTTCTGTATGTATTGAGCTATCTAGTTCTTCAATGAGAAGACCATCTAAAGATCAACTCGTCTGCATGCCATCCTGGAGCTGCCATCTTCAATTTATGAATTTTTGACAAAAAATCAATAATCGTCGACCAAATTCATAATCTCTAATCCCAAAAACCCCGACATACCAAGTTTGAATAGAAACGGTCCATAATTACAAAACTCGTCAACCATATTAAATTTATGAATTTTGACAATAAATTCATAACGCCCGACTTCAAAAACTCCCACATACCAATTTCGAATAGAATCGGACCATAATTACAAAATTATTACAAAACTCGTCAACCATATTAAATTTATGAATTTTGACAATAAATTCATAACCCCGATTCAAAAACCCCACATACCAGTTTTGAATAGAAACAGTCCATAATCACAAAACTCGTCCACCATCTTGGAGCCGCCATTCTGAATTTATGAATTTTGACAATAAATTCATAACGATCGACCCCGAAAAGTCGTCATACCAATTCTGAATAGAATCGGATCATTATTACGACACTCGTCCTCCATCTTGAATTTAATGAATGTTGACAGAAAATCAATAATCTTCGACTGAATTCATGATCTCCGATCCCAAAAACCCCGACATAACAGTTTTGAATAGAAACGGTCCCTAATCGCAAAACTCTTCCACCATCTTGGAGCCGCCATCTTGAACGTATGAATTATGACAATGAATTCATAACGTCCGACCCCAAAAATCCACACATACCAATTTTGAATAGAATCGGACCATAATTACGAAACTCGTGCGCCATCTTGAATTTATGAATCATAATCTCCAAGCCCGAAAACCCCCACATAACAATTTTGAATCGAATCGGACCATAAACACAAATCTCGTCCATCATCTTGGAGCTGCCTTTTTTTTCTCTAACAATTTTTATAATGCATTGTCATCGGAATTATGGACACTACTAGAATTGGGTCAAAATTCACTTGCAAATTTTGAAACGTATAACTGACATACGAACATTGCAAGTTGAATAAAAGCTTGTATTGATGGAGTTTTGAAAATATCAATGACGAGATGAAGATTTGGCAACGCCAAGTATCATATTTCTCTGGCCATATTCATCTATTATTACTCGGCTTACAATTTTCATTCGTATTTTCGACTAGAGTAGAATCGCCCTCTTGCGGTCGCGCTGAACTAAGTTCGCCATAGAATGGACCGAAATGCACTACATCGCGTATCTATACACAGTAATTCTTGATTAAAAACTTTAAAATGAGATGCTTTTTCCAACTTTTTTTTGGTTTGATCCACCCTTGATAATCTGAGGATGTCATTAGCTAATTCATAATTCTAAAATAAATTCGAGAATATAATTATTGATAACATAGAAAATAAAGTGTACAAAGTCTTCCGCATACCGGTTTCAGGCTTTTTGGCCCTCATCAGTACGGAGTAGTCACCAGCCAGAGATCCGGAGAGCTCTGGCCGAAGCGAGACACAACATAAACAAAATCATCATCGAGCCTATAACATCTATAGGTACGCCGGAAAAGATCACTTTCAACCGGGGTACCTAGTGACAGAAAAAAACACCCCATACATCTCTCACCTCGATAGGATTCTAAATAAAAAACTTTCAGAGTGGAACCCGACTAGCATATATGTAAAAGAAAAAGCCATGGAAGTGGAATAAAATAGAAAAAAAGGACAAAGTCTTCTTCACAAAAGATTCAATATAAATTGAACCAGAAATTGGTAGACCACAGGGGAAAAACGACTACTTGCCTAGCAAATACCACGCAGAACGTTGAATGATATTCACCTGAAAATCCATGCAAACTTCCATATAAATGGAAATTGATTGCAAATGTTTCTTTCTGATAAGCTCGATTATGTTTAATTTATGTCGTATCCGCCTAACAATCCGCATACCGGTTTCAGGCTTTTTGGCCCTCATCAGTACGGAGTAGTCACCAGCCAGAGATCTGGAGAGCTCTGGCCGACGCGAGACACAACATAAACAAAATCATCATCGAGCCTATAACATCTATAGGTACGCCGGAAAAGATAACTTTTAACCGGCGGTACCTAATGACAGAAAGAAACACTCCATACATCTCTCAACTCGATATGGTTTTTTTCTTTTACATATATCTTTTACATAGTCGGGCTTGCCACTTCTACTGAGAAGGCATCTTTTATTTAGAATCCTATCGAGGTGAGAGATGTATGGAGTGTTTCTTTCTGTCACTAGGTACCGCCGGTTAAAATTATCTTTTCCGGCGTACCTATAGATGTTATAGGCTCGATGATGATTTTGTTTATGTTGTGACTCGCTTCGGCCAGAGCTCTCCAGATCTCTGGGTGGTGACTACTCCGTACTGATGATGGCCAAAAAGCCTGAAACCGGTATGCGGATTGTTAGGCGGGCACGACATAAATTAAACATAATCGAGCTTATCAGAAAGAAACATTTGCAATCAATTTCCATATATATGGAAGTTTGCATGGATTTTCAGGTGAATTTCATTCAACGTTCTGCGTGGTATTTGCTAGGAAAGTAGTTATTTTTCCCCTGTGGTCTACCAATTTCTGGTTCAATTTATATTGAATCTTTTGTGAAGAAGACTTTGTACACTTCATTTTCTATTTTATTCCACTTCACATGGCTTTTTTCTTTTATATATATGCTAGTCGGGCTTGCCACTCCTACTGAGAAGGAATCTGTCATTTAGAATCCTATCGAGGTAAGAGATATATGGAGTGTTTCTTTCTGTCACTAGGTACCGCCGGTTAAAAGTTATCGTTTCCGGCGTACCTATAGATGTTATAGACTCGATGATGAGTTTGTTTATGTTGTGTCTCGCTTCGGCCAGAGCTCTCCGGATCTCTGGCTGGTGACTACTCTGTACTGATGAGGGCCAAAAAGCCTGAAACCGGTATGCGGATTGTTAGGCGGACACGACATAAATTAAACATAATCGAGCTTATCAGAAAGAAACATTTGCAATCAATTTCCATTTATATGGAAGTTTGCATGGAATTTCAGGTGAATATCATTCAACGTTCTGCGTGGTATTTGCTAGGAAAGTAGTTGTTTTTCCCCTGTGGTCTACCAATTTCTGGTTCAATTTATATTGAATCTTTTGTGAAGAAGACTTTGTACACTTTATTTTCTATTTTATTCCACTTCACATGGCTTTTTTCTTTTACATATATGCTAGTCGGGCTTGCCACTCCTACTGAGAAGGAATCTTTCATTTAGAATCCTATCGAGATGAGAGATGTATGGAGTGTTTCTTTCTGTCACTAGGTACCGCCGGTTAAAAGTTATCTTTTCCGTCGTACCTATAGATGTTATAGGCTCGATGATGATTTTGTTTATGTTGTGTCTCGCTTCGGCCAGAGCTCTCCGAATCTCTGGCTGGTGACTACTCCGTACTGATGAGGGCCAAAAAGCCTGAAACCGGTATGCGGATTGTTAGGCGGACACAACATAAATTAAACATAATCGAGATTATCAGAAAGAAACATTTGCAATCAATTTCCATTTATATGGAAGTTTGCATGGATTTTCAGGTGAATATCATCTGCGTGGTATTTGATAGGAAAGTAGTTGTTTTCCCCTGTGTTCTACCAATTTCTGGTTCAATTTATATTGAATCTCTTGTGAGGAAGACTTTGTACACTTTATTTTTCTATTTTATTCCACTTCACATGGCTTTTTTCTTTTATTACTGATAACCTCAAACTTGTTCAGATTTCAGATTTTTTTTTAGAGTACCTATCTAGTTTTGAGAGTTGCCACGGATTACATGACATATATTGGTCATTCATCCATCACTGTAGTAAATTTCATTTCAATGACTGCAACAATTCGTTCATTGTTAACAAAAAGACTAGTTGCTGATTACGGTTGAAAATTGTCCATTGGGACTCTCACCTTAATTGCCTAGGTTGAAACTGCCTTTCACATATGTAACAACCTATCTTTTTTGCGAACGCCATTCTGTAACACCAACAAACACAACAAATAAAAAAATCTTATTTTTTTTTTAAAGAACTCGACGAAAGTAAATTTGAAATCCACAAGACTAATATGTATGGTCGAAACTATAAAAGTCAACTGTCGTACAATGTGACACTTTGTAAGATGTATTTTGGCATAAGCACTCTTTGATATGAACTGAAAATCATTAAATTCAACTCAATGCTATAAAAATAATGAGGTAGACATCGATTTTGAGAATTAATCTAATATGTATCATTAGATATATATATATATATATATATATATATATATATATATATATATGCATAACCATAAGCTGTGAAATATACAGGGTGATTTATTTATTATATTTTAAAATGAAAATATTTGAAATCCATATGAATCACAAAAAGTGCTGGACAAACTGCAAGAAAGTTATGGGGTCCAAAATCTTGCTTGGAATTAAAATGTTTTTGTGGTAGAATTGTCAGCGGAATTATTTGAAAAATGGACTATTTACCAACGCTGATGGATTGTACCATATTTATTTAGCGGCATCTCTCAAACAATACGTTCAAAGACAGGAGGGCCATTTCATTCAAATGGGCTAGTTTAATCAGAAACGTAATTGGTTGAGATTTAGAATTTACCCTAGGTTTGTATGCCATCAAATAAAAGTTGTGGGATGTACACAAGAACAATAACTTGGAAAACCACTATAAAAAAATACACACCAAAACCTCTACCACTGTGGTGGTGTGGAAATGACTTTAACGGTTCATTTAATTTTTCTGATAGTTGTAGCAATTTACGTTGGTATTTTATTCTTGCTGGTATGGATCATCCTAAGTTAACATTTTTTTCTGCTGAAAATAGTACATTTATTCAGTAATAAGCGAGGTAATAATAATAAGTTTTATAATTTTTAATATACTATCGGCCCAATCGAGGTTACCAACCATTCGACTTCCGGCTGTCGTGTGGGATGGTTGTCTCCCACTTGGTCAGGAAGTCAGGTTCATGTGAAGAAGTGATGTCCAGCCGTAAAACACGTGCAATCCTTACAATATCAAGTGTTTGTGAAGTCCGGCCGTATGGAACAGCATCGCAGGAAATAGATGTTCAACGTGCATTGCAAATTTTTTCAAGTGTAGAAAAAGTAGGACAACCAGAACCAGGACGAAGCGTCATTACTTGAGAAATTATGTTTTGAAGGAGAGCTGGCCAATTGCATCATACTCCCAGAGAGAAGAAAGCAAGGGCCATTAACCAATGAGAGAGAGAGAGAGAGAGGTTAACAAGGTCTCTTTTGAGGATAACGTAATTAATTTTTTTGTGCAATTTGTGTTTTGGTTGAGCAGGATATTCGATAAATTGAATATTGGTGTTGACAACAGCGTAGTATGACCTACCTATTGGAGATTCGAGTCCGATATTGGTGAGTGGATAGTAGTGACGGCGAATATTTTAATGAATGCATAATAAAATAACCAGAGACGAATATCAAATGGAAAATCTTTTGAAAAACCAAATTTCAGTTACTACTTCAGTAATTAGAAGTTTTAATTCTACCATTCAAAAATTACAAATAGATGAAGAGACATTTAACAAGGATATTAAAAATTCAATTTTTCAGATTTCAGATGATATGGCAAACATTGAAGCAAAACTAAGAATCTTAGAAATTTGTGAAACTCTTATGGAAAGTTATTTATACATGGAATCCTATTTGGATGATATTTTTAATTCAATCACTTCCGCAAGACTCAAAATACTTCACACATCAATTATTACCCCCAGAGATTTGGAATATGCCCTTCAGGACATTTCTCAATCAATAAAAAAGAATAATTTACTTTCCTGCAAAAACCTCGTCTATTGCTCAATATCTAGATTTAATTGAACTTGAAGCATTTCAAACAGAAAAACGAGTAATTTTTGTTCTGGAAATTCCTCTAGTGGAACCTTAATTTCACACATCCTTTCAATTATATCCAATTCCCATCCATGATAACAGGACCGGACTTCACACATTTTACCAACCAATTTAGATGATTGTAAACCTTTAAGAATCAATATGAGAATTCTTTCCGATATTTTACCTCACCCTCTAGACAAAGATGCTATATGTGAGGCTCAACTTTTCAGACATTCTATTGAATTACCAAGAACTTGTCAAATATCTTTACTTTTTGCTAAAGATTATAATGTGTTCGATTCAGACACAAATATTTGGCTAATAACTTTATCAGATCCTTTACCTTTAACAATTACATATTCAAACATTGAACCGTTTACCAAAATTATTCAACTGAATTCGATTTTAAAACTTCAACCAGAATTTAACGCTTTCATTGGGAATACCAGAGTACATTCAAAATATATAAATAATATTGAAAAAATGTAACCTATTTGCTATTTTAATTACATTCGAATGCTGTGAACACTTGCCTGGATAACATAATATGCCAATTTTTGAACCAATAAAATTGAGTAAATTAAATGTTAATAATTTGAATATTGCTCAACATAAATTAAATCAAAATTTTTAATGAACCTTTTATCACGAAACATATCCTGTTTTTTTTTTTAATTTTCCCTTTATCAGCAAAACCCCTGTAAGGAATTAAACTCCGCTTCACTAATATTAATTTCGTAAATTCATAATTACCTTATCCTAATAAAACAGACTAAACGCCTCCCGGAAACAACGCAAATAACGCCAGACGTAGCTAAAATAGCACGCACGAATATAACCTGCGCCGGCTAGCGACTCTCGAGAACACATTTTTAGCGAGCAAGCTGGCTATATTCAAACGCCGACGAGACATTTCACTCCTCCGATAGAAGCCCGAGAAAGCATCCAGTCGAGCCAAGAGCACACGCTAACGAGCTGACGTCACGATAGAAGCCACCCAGTACAGTTGAGTCGAGACAGAGACGCACGCACCGAGCTGACGTCACAGCACGAAGGATTTTACAAGCTGGGTAATTATTCTGTGAAAGTATATTTTGTATCGCAATCGACAGAGTCCACAAAACGGCGCGCGCATATAAGTCGGTCGGGAGGTATTAGGAAAAGAGGGAGAAGCCGGCCGTAGTTCCGTTTCGACATATTTCAAAGAATTAGTAGCTTGCCGAGCCCAGCAGAAGCAGTCACGCGTCCGACTAGTATCCAGAGTGTGAGCCACAGCCCGAAGCAGTCCACGACCGTCCCGAACTTTGCCGAAGGAGTAAGATTGGAGTTTGGGTAAATATTGTATATCGGAAATATTTTGTAAGTGCCCCAGGTGTGATTTTGCGCATGATCAAACCATAGCCGTAAGAGGCACATATGCATTTCAATGCTGCGCCGGTAATTTCTGCATACGAGTCCGTACGATACCCCCCCGCAAGAGCTTTTGGTTACTAAGTTTACCCCGCTTACTTGAAAACACCCTCCCCGCTTTCTCTGCATATAGTGCTTGCCATGTGTTTATTTGTTGTGATAACTTGAGGCCGCCGTCAGCCGCCCTTCCTGTATTTCTTTGTTATTAATATACCTGTTTATCCTGTTTTTGGTATTCTTTCATTAACTATGTTGAGTAGAATTTAAACATCTAGTGCGCAGTCGCCACCCAGGTCCGAAACCCAGTTAAAGGCAATTAAAGCCTGCCTTGCTGGCCCTGTTACAGTGTCACGACTATATTGACCCCTGGAGTGTCTTTCTTCACTGAGACTGCCCGGAGCAAAAGTGGCCTTTTCCACTATAAACCAAAAGGTGGCGCCCGAGGAAAACCGAGAATAGTGAAAAGCGCCAAAGTTTGATAATAGGGGGAGAAACCCCTTTACAGTTTAATAATTTTATATATTTTCTGTAAATGCAAAAAACGTTATCCCATGAAAATCGGAATTTTGACATCAAGAAGAGATGATCAACCCCCAAGACCTCCAGGCCAACGTCAACACTTTAGAGCCCTTTCCAGGCTTTTACCTTCAAGAAGGAGACTAAGTATCCACATCGGCGAAAACATCGAGGAAGAAGAAAGAATATTCTGTTATAACCAAAAATCCAGGCATTCTACGCAGTAATTCCACAACGCAGTTGCAACATTGTTGCAAGAGCAAATAGGACAAGTCAAGTCAGCATTTATCCACCTGGGCTTCAAAGAACTTCCAGAAGACGTAAACAAGGCGCAGTTCTGAATCAGCACCACAGCATCTATAAAAGGATCCCATGAACCGAAGAGAGTCACTTCTATTCCAATTGTCGCCACATTCATAGTCAAAATTTTGTAACTTGAGAAGAAAATAACGTCTGTTTTCAGAAAGTTCTTATAACATATATAATAATCGGTATACACATCATAGGCAGGTACTTCACAATATACGTGTAGAGCACCCAGAGGTTATAATTCGGTTATACAGACGTCTACAAGACATTTCGCAAAAGCCGATCTCACTGTGCCTAACATAACTTTGTCAGGAGTAACCATACCACTGAAGTCATCCATATCGATGCTTGGTATTACTATCAGCAATAACCTTTCCTGGGAAAATCACGTGAGGTCCATTGCCAAAAGTGCATCCCAAAAACTTGGTTTTTTGTTTTGTGCCACTCAGCTGCTTATGATCTATAAGGCACAGATCCGACCTGTCCTAGAATACTGTTCCCATATTTGGAGCGCGGCACCTAAACATATCCTGAGGCTATTGGATTCTGTCCAAAAAAGGGCAATTCGTCTCGTCGGTGATGCCTCGCTTACAAACTCACTCACTTGTCTGGAACACCGTAGAAAAGTTGGCGATTTGTCTCTATTTTATAGATATTTTCATGGGCGATGCTCTTCTGAAATATCAACAATCGTTCCTGCTTTGGCAGTCTCTTCGAGATTAACCCGTCAAGTTCAGTCATCACACCCCTTCGTGGTCACTTTGGAGACCTGCAGAACATCACTTTCCAAAGACTCGTTCATCCAACGAACAGCGAGGCTTTGGAACTCATTGCCTAGGGAGGTGTTCCCCGAGGCATACAACCTCCAGAAATTCAAGAAGAACACCAACTCCTACCTTCTTTCCCTTGGTTCCCACGATGTTCTCTGAACATTACAGGATATCCCTTTTCGTGGGAACCAGAACATACAAAAAAAAAATGCTCAGACGTCGGTATGTATGCCAACACGACAAAAAAAGCACACTTTTATGACGTTATAAAGTAGTGGCAATGACTTGCCAATATAGACTTATATAAACCAGTCGCAAAAGGGTTGGATTGAATATTATTATTACGTCATTCTGTGGTCTTAGTGTAGTCATTATATCATTATGCACTTTCTAATATAGTATTACAATATGTTTACCATATTAAAACAATTTATATAATATTATAATATATAATTCAGTCTTCCTTCCTATTTTCATGACACTCTGTGGTAATGAACAGCAAATGGCCGTGATAGTTGAGATAAAAGTGATTTTCATTTATTTGTGTTAGATAATTGTTATGAAACACTAGTGACCAAGCAAACCCATTTTCACGATCAAAATCCAATTGTACTCACTTAAAGAGAGATAAATCTTTTTTTCATTTCAGAAAAAATATATTTTATCAATTTTTCCCATTAATCGTTGAACTATGTTCACCATATGACGAAACATACTTAATTTGCTGATCTTTAATGATTTTAAAATTGATATAATACCAAGGGTCCCAAATTTCAAAACATTCATTGACCTGACCCGTACTAAGGAACGAATTGGCGTAGCGAATGTCAAACTAACGAACTTTTTAGATTTAGAATGCAAGATGACATATAATACATTGCAGTGAGACAGATTATCAAATTCAGAAGATAGTCAAAATAAATACAATCCTAGGGATTCATTGGACAGATTAGATCTTAGGAACATGCGAGGTAAGGTAGTTCAAAATTTGCATAAGCACCATGTTAGAGTGATCACTATTGAGGACAGCATGATTGTCCTTCCCATCTTAATTGAACAGTTTGTCTCTGAAGGTAGCTCCCTAAGTACTATTAGAAAATTATATAGCGTACCAAATGATTTATATAAATATATACAAGACGGATCATGAATTTGATATCATACGCCATAATTTCTTTTTTCAGTATCTCGAATGTCTGAATAATTTTGTCTGCTGTTAATTTCGGGGTAGGTTCTCCTTCCTCTTTATATATATATATATATATATATATATATATATATAAAGATATATATATATATATATATATAAAGATATATAAAGATGGCAAGTTCAGCAGTGCCATCTTGTCGAACGACTCGATATCAAATGCTGTTTGGTGGGAAAGTGTGGTTAAATGTTCCAAAGATAAAACACAAATTGCAGATAATAATAAAATGGTTGTTTTTATTCAGATAAAACCCTAAAAACTGACCTATTCTGCGAAAACTATCTTATGGACTAAAATAAAAACAATAATGTAATATGGTGCAAATTAATATGAGTGATTATACCAGTTGAAAGAATGTATGAAAGTTATTGTCAGTACTTTTTTCATCAAATTGTTGTGGAATGTTCAATCAAAACGGAACACACTGAATCAGATACTCAATGTTATTTGATAAACTGAAACGATGCATTTTAGTGAGTTCTTGTGAATAGAATACCTGTTATTCTTCTTCCTGTAGAAGTACTTTTGAAATTGGAATGACAGCTACGTGCGTCCAAAACAAATTTTTGTTCCATTAATTGGCTTTTTCTGGATTTCTCTTCTGTCACCAGGTGAGTGGAATTTTGTGATAAATTATTGCTCCCAGTTGTACCTTATCGGAATTGCTCTCGTTCGGAAATAGTTTAGCGGGTTTTTTCTCGAATTGAATATTATTTTATCTTCTCAAATTTTGTACGTGGCTTTTTTTTCAAAATTTTTTTCGATCTCTCCCAAACTCGTTATTTTCTTCCATGGCAACACACACATTTTTTTCTTTTTCACAGATTTTTAGAGTTTAGTCCACTTTTACCTAATTATTTGTCATTCTGATTACTATTCATGATTTTATTAATGAAAACTAATCCTAAATCTTATATACTATTTACAAATTCGTATAAAATTTATTTCTGACAATTTCTGCTTTCATATCTTTTATATTTCATCACTCTTTTCCCACACAACTCTGTCGATATCTGATTGGTGGGTTTACTCTTGATGAGATTTGTCATACAGGAAGTTTCCAAATTTATAAATTTTATTATAAGTTTAATTATTTTATAACATTTCCCAACATAACAAATTCCCTAAATTCATATTCAATATTTTAATACTCGCTAGTAAAATTTGAATATTAATTTATTATTTACTACTCATATTATTTTCTTTTATTTCAGAAAAACCTGACTTTGGACTTCTCTTCAAATCAAGAGAGAACATTTTTCAAAGATGACACCATTCAAGACATTTTATATGTTTATTTTATTTTTTATATTTTATACTGATATATTTTCAATATTGATAAGATTTTTAAAAATTATTGGCACTCTTTTCAATTGTACTTTGTTTCATTATTTTTCCTATCTTTTCCTTTAGTTGTTCTTTGTATTCATATTGAATTGGATATTTTATTAATTTGAATTTCTCACTTCGTTTACTTTTATTTTGTGCATATACTCTTTCATTATACTTTATTGATACATCATTAACTTATTATATTTATTTATAATTCATTAATATGCCTTTATTTTAATTATTAATATACCTTTATTATCATCATCATCATTATATTTCTTATAATATACTTCTTTCGTATTATTATTATCATTTCCACTAACACCCGTCAGTTAAAAAAGCGAGAAAGACTCTGCGAGAAAAAATTCAAATTATTAAAACAATTAAAGGAGATTTAGAAGATTTTGAGAACGGGGGCAGATATAGTCCCCGAAATGTCAAGCAAAAACTATATAGAGAAGTATCTTTTGAATTTTTTTAAAACATTTTTTGTTAGGCAAATTCAGAAAACGGCAAGTTATTGACTAATTGAATCATTTTTCTATAGGAAATATAATTTGGTGAACGCAATAACTTATCGGGGTGAACTAATTAGTTTGCCCTTTCTACACTTGTATAGATTTTCCTGATTATATTTTCATTTTCATACTGTGGAAGGTTACCCAAAAACATGTCAAGAAATTATTGTCAGTCCTTTTTTTATCAAATTGTTGTGGAATGTTCAATCAAAAAGGAACACAGTGAATCAGATACTCAATGTTATTTGATAAACTGAAACGATGCACTTCAGTGAGTTCTTGTGAATAGAATACCTGTTGTTCTTCTTCCTGTGATGTGACCCAGCCTCGTGGAAGTACTTTTGAAATTGGAATGACAGCTACATGCGCCCAAAACGAATTTTTGTTCCAGTAATTGGCTTTTTCTGGATTTCTCTTCTGTCACCAGGTAGTGGAATTTTGTGATAAATTATTGATCCCAGTTGTATCTTATCGGAATTGCTCTCGTTCGGAAATCGTTTAGCGGGTTTTTTTCTCGAATTGAATATTCTTCTTCTTTCAATGGGCTGTGCCCAAGGGCAATTTACCCAGTGAAATTGAATATTATTTTATCTCCTCAAATTTTGTACGTGGCTGTTTTTTCAAAAAAAATTTCGATCTCTCCCAAACTCGTTATTTTTTCATGGCAACACTCACATTTTTTTCTTTTCCACATATTTTTAGAGTTTAGTACCACTTTCTACCTAATTATTTGTCATTCTAATTACTATTCATGATTTTATTGATGAAAACTAATCCTAAATCTTATATACTATTTACAAATTCGTATAAAATTTATTTCTGACAATTTCTGCTTTCATATCTTTTATATTTCTCTTTTCCCAAGATATCTGATTGGTGGGTTTCCTGTTGATGAGATTTGTCATATCATTTGTCCAAACTTATATATCAGTTGATCTACTTAAATATAATGTTTTCTATAAGTGAGTTTGCTTCTTGAAAATGTGTTTTCCCATTTCTTTCGGTCTTCCTGATGATCGTGGAAGCGTGAAATAGATTTTCGTCGACAAAAATGTATTGAAGACCTAGTGAATGCGATGTCTCTCCTGCGTCAATGTTACGAATGATTTCTGGTGAGTACTCTCTTTTGGAAAACATTCTTCTTTGCCTCATTCATCTTTATGAGTTCTTAATTAAGACTGGAATAGAAAATCAAATAACTATCTGAATGAAAATGCAAATTTTCAATTTAGATTTCTTTTGAGTTAGGGCCTTTTTAGAATATCTATCAGATGTAGTTCAATGTCCAGCGTGGCTTTAGCCGGGGAAGTAGTTGTTTTCTGTTTGACATTCACAAAAAATAACTTCATTTTAATCGTGGATTTTTCAATTCACAGAAAAATCTTTCTATCAATATTCAATTGAGAATGTTTCCCTTTTCAACATGAATACCCCACAAGAGGTTATCTTGACGATGGAAGATAGTGACTAAAGTTTATCTTTCAGTCGCAGATGATTCCACATCTGATTTTATGAACATCCTGTTTATATTTTCAACAAATCAACATATGATTTAAATTGTGAATTTTCATGAGATGTATTATTTGTCACATACTTTTGACAACAAAGCTACTATAACGCTGACCTCTTGATACATATTCATCGACCAGAGCATAGTATAAGATTCTAGAATATTAAAAAAAAGGTAAAGAAAAATTGCAAAACAATATAGCATTAACCACGATAACTGAATTACCTAATAATAATAATTATAAGTTTAATTATTTTATAACATTTCCTAACAATATTATGATATGGTATATATGTCAAATGAAAAAGTTAAAATAGGGCACAATGATATTTGAAAACTGCATAAATACCTGCTATGATTGTTTTTATAATTTTTTCGAAAACATTTTGTCCATATTCTAGTCGACGCAGATAATACAAGAGGGTGGCAGTAGAGTATTTCTATTATCATCATTATGTTTGATTAGTTCATTCAAATGGCTCAACCTATGAAAATATACAAATCCAAATTTAGAAATAAATATTCAGAATTCAACTGAACATTATATTTATATGCAAGAAACATGCCCAGGCAAATGTCTAATTATTTTCCTGTTAAATGATCAAAATATTGAAATTTGAGAACAGAAAAATGGTACATGTGAACTTTGAAGAAAATATAGTAAATAGAACTATGTGCAGAAGTCAAATTTGAAAATAAAATTAGGAAGTAGAATAATGAGTTTAAATGAAAAGTGCTGATAGTAAAAAAATTGATATAAGATTAAAAAAATGGTTTCCAAGGAAAGAAAAATAAGAGGAGAAGAAAAATGAAAAGAAAATTTCATGATCGATTTTGTGGGAAAAATGCCATTAACCTAAGAGAAACAGTAACACATGCAATCAGGTCAGAATCAAATCGGAACCGAGGACTATCAAGAAACTACTTACCAGGAATTGAAGGTTAGATTAAAAATTATTACAATTGGCAAAGGTAGTTCAAAGAAGATTCAAATTAATTTATACATATACGAGTCATTTTACTAGTAGTGGAGTAATATTAGATTTTAGCTTCAGAAAGTTAGGGGACTGTGGGAACTTTTTACTGTACATTAGTGATGATGTAAGGAACAACATATAAAAAGTTACCAACCGTAAAGTGTGTGCTTAATTTATTATTGAACAAATAAGTTGCAGAATTACATTGTTTATTGAATATTTTGAAAAATATATGAATTAAAAAAAACTGATACTGCCATTCGAAAGAATGGAAGACTTTATATAAAAAGGTATATAAATATTTTTTTTTAAATGAAAACCAAGCTGCAGATTTTTTTTTCTAACGTACGAAAACGTGAGGTAGCGACACTGAAGTGCATCTCTTGAAAAGCACGTAGCCACGAGCGCGCTTCACTTAATTTGTTAAAACTTTTGATCTAATTGATAAAATTAAGCTAACAAAAATTGGAATGAAAGAAGGAAAAAGTAGCTAATGAGAGGTCTTGTTTTCAAATGTAAAAAAAATTAATAGGAATAGTACATATATGAAGTTACGTCAAAGTAGAATTTTCTGTAAAATCAATTAAAGATCTTTACATTTTCAAGATAAACATCTGAAATTTGTACAGTTTATTCCCAAAATGACACTTGAGAAAATGTGCAAATAAAAAAGAATCATAAAATTTTATTTAAAAAAAAACAGTCGTCAAAATATTGAATATTTTCCAAAAATGAATGAATGAATTTTTAGGACATGCTTCAAAAACTCTAGTTCAAAAGGTGATATCAAGATTTTTCAATAGTACTTTCTGAAGCTTGTAATCTGTACTTCAAGAAGGTTTAATAGGTTTTATTGAAAATTAATAATATAATTTCGACAAAAATAAACAAATGTTGCTCCAAAAAATTTTTATATAAGTTTATAACTTTTTTCTGCAAGCAATTTCTGAGTAATATCAGAAGTTTTTAGGAAAATCCATGGAGTCCTCCAGGATTCCAAAAATAATGCATGATTGTAAGCTATTTTTACTCTACGCTATATGAAGGTAATTTGAGTTCTTGCGATAAGATAGGTGTGTTGTCTGCCAAAATATTGATCATCTTTTAATTTGTCCAAAAGCTGAGAGGTTCTTCACTCAGATAGGATTTGAACCAACTGAAGCTTCGTCCTCTGAAGCTATAGAGATGAAGCTTACGTAACAGTCAAAAGCTTTAGATATGTCGCAAAACACTTCCTTCAGACTAGAATATAGATTTTTCAGAAAGCGAAATAGATTGCATCTCCCGTACTTTTATTGGTTTGAAAGCTGAATCAAGTAATTGTATGTAATTTACAGCACTTTATAAAATCATTATCCGCTCCATCATAAGATTTTCATCATGAGCAAACAGGGACAGAAATACATAAGTACCAACTCGGTGGAGCCGTATCAATAGAAAATCAACCATACAAAATAAATTAGGATTATTCATGGGGTACCTCTCCCAAGTAGCACATAGAGGTCATAATTCGGTTGTACAGACGTCTACTAGACCTTTCGCAAAAGTCCGTGACTTATGTCTTGTAATATGCTGAGACGTCGCTATGTATGCCAATACGACAAAAAGGAACACTCTTGCGACGTTATAAAGTAGTGGTAATGACTTGCCAATATAGACTTATATAAGCCAGTCGCAAAAGGGTTGGATTGAATATTATTATTACGTCGTTCTGTGGTCTTAGTGTAGTCATTATATCATTATGCATGAAGTTCATAATCTTTCTAATATAGTATTACAAAATATGTATACCATATCAAAAGATTCTATATAATATTAATATAATATATAATTCAGTCTTCCTTTACGTGTTCATGATACTCTGTGGTAATGTCCTATATCCACTATATATACTAACAACAAATGGCCGTGATACTTATCGAGATAAAAATGATTTTCATTATGTGTCTTTAAGAATTGTTCTGAAACTCTAGCGACCAAGCAAATCCATTTTTACGATCAAAATCCAATTCTACTCACTTAAAGTTTATGCGCCTAAAATTAAGAGGATAAATATTTTTTTCTTTAGCAAAATATACTTCATCAATTTTTCTCATTAATCGTTGAAATATGTACACCATATTACGAAAGATACTTCATTAGCACATCTCCAATGATTTTTGAATTGATATAACATCCAGGGTCCCATATTTTTTATTTTATATTTTTGTTCCAATATGCTGTTATCAATCAATCGAAGAACATGGATGCCGTCCTTCTAGTGTCGAAAAGTTGTAATTATTCTGGTATGTACTATCATAGAATAATTTACGTGTGTCACAAAGACATCGCAATATCTCACATAAAAAAGTTGTAACGTAGTCGCTGTGACCACAAGTAGCAAATTTTGTTGTACTAACGTCGTAACCTATCAAAACAGGAAAATATATACACTGAGTGCATAAGCATTCCGCTAGTTCCGCCTATTGGAAAACGCTAGAATAACTGACAACTGATATTTACAATAGAGGTTATGTCAATGTTGAACAGTTATATTTAAATATTTTTTATTTATCACTCATCAGATCATTCAATGCAGTGTGTGGAATTTTGTGAACTAATGCACAGTTCCTCAATTTTTTTTTGAAGACAAAATATTTTTCCAAGTGTTTTTCATCGCCCTCATCCATACTTTCTCCTTCAAAAGCACTATCCACAGTGATACTCTCTGTGGTTGGTTCTGAACTTGATTTATTATTTCAGATGTTAATTTTGGGGTAGGTACTCCTTCCTCTTTATATCTTTTTTAAATTTTTCTATACGCTCCAGTTCTCTTGTAGTTGATTTTTTGATTAATATTATCATAATATCAACAATAACAACCAACAAATACAACAAAAATAATCTAACCAATTAATAATTCTTTGGTATGGAAACATTAACAAGATTTCTTCAGCTCATCAAAACATGGACATAGGGATAGAATACTGAAGAATGGCTTGCATCAATAGAGTACAAGACCTCAAAGGTCTAACCTTGTCTATAATCAACTTCACTTGACCCTAAGTCTGTGCGACACAAGAATCTTGAAATCGGCAAACGAGCATGAGTCAGAACCTTATCAACGCTTCTAGACCTATTAGGCACAAACCTGTTTAATAGAACCACTGAGTATAACATCTCGAATCTTTTGCTCGTGTAAACTACAACAACACGCATAGCAACGCCTAAAGGTTATAAAACGCACATTAACTTTTTTATTCTAAAACATTGCAAATACGTGGTCTTTAAGACGGTATAAGAAGTCAATATGTTAATTTTATGACTAATTCTATATAACATTGACATAAATACATGGAATAGTTTGTTCTAAAATATGTTACATCGATCGATCAACCTCAAAATATTTCACAACAAATTGACATAACCTTAAAGGCGACAAAGGCACAATCACAGAACGATCAGAGACACAAATCACAAAAACACCCTGTGTGGTCTGTAATTGCAGTTCACTGAATTATGACAAAAAACGACGTCGGCGCCATCTGAAACACTAGATAACTCCCTTTATCAAGTGGGCTGGTGTCCCCCAGTTTGTCCCAATATTTTACAGGTATAAGTGAATACACCAGGGTTTTTAGGTATCTTAGAAATTCACCACTGTACTGCAAAAGTCATCGACTCAAACACGACTGTTGTCTCCTCTCGCACCAATCCCCTGAAACCATGGATTTCCGAAAATATTTTAAAACTGTGCCGCCACAAACTTAACCTATGGAGGAAATTCAAGGGAACAAGAAGGAACTCGGACTATACAGCCCATAGAGAAATGTCAAACCAAGTATATTCTTTATTGAAGCAGGCAAAATCCGAATACGAAAATAAACTTCCACTAAAACCGGAAGCCTTCCACTCCTAGGTCAGACAGCATACCTCCTCTAGAGTATCAACTCCGGTGATCCAGGACAACCAAGGAAACATCTGTGACAAAAACAGCGAAATTTCGAATATGTTTTCGGGGTATTTCAGCGAAGTCTTCGAAACGGAACCTCAAGGACCCCTACCAGTCAGAATATTACTGAAAAACATAAAAACTGACTCTGCACCCGGCCCCGACAACATTTCCCGAAAAATCCTCAAAGATTCGGCAGGGTCACTATGCTACCACCCCATAAGCCATATTTTACGCGAGTCACTGAAGTCCGGTATTCTACCTCACCAGTGGCTGACACAAACTTTACTCCTATTCTCAAAAAAGGAGACAAACTTGATGTTGCAAACTATCGACCCATTATGCATAATTTGTAAAATACTGGAACGGCTAGTGGTTAACTAAGATGTCTAGAAACCCTGGTGTATGCACTCATATCTGAAAATGTGTGGGATCACACGTGCGACAATATCTTAGATTGCAACCAGTTTCGAATGATTGCAATCAACACCAAAGAGCAACTCTCCTAAGAAATTAATTCGGACAATGTTCAGTCCGCTCCGAAATCGTCAAAGATGTGGATGAAGTAGATTCGGCAATTCGGCCATTGTCTCCAATCGTTCGGCAGACAGCGACAAAGTTCAGTTTTCTTTATTACTACATCTATTCGAATCGAAGCTTCGGCTTTTCGCTCCTCGGTGTCGCCGCCTTACTGACGAATCAGTATTTTCCCAAGATTTTATTTTAGGTTATATTTACCTTTGATTACGACAAAAATAGGCACAGAAAATGGCATAAAAAGATAGTGTCGGCCTAGAATTTGATTCTTGTTTGCTTTTGGAGTTTGGCTTGTTCAATTGTGGTGTTAGAAAATCGAGAATTCCGTTTTCATTTCGAATTATACATTTATTCAAAATGAAGTGCATGGTTCCATCTTGTGAAACTGAAATGACATTTTATGTTAGTAAAATATAGTATATAATACCATTGTCTCTTCAGACAATGATAGAACAATACAATTTAAATGAAATGTGATTTCTGAGACACTTTTTTTAGGGTCACTATTCGGAGGCACGATGAGAGGAAGGAATCAAAGAGCAATTGGCAAAAATTGTGTCTGCAGTGTGCACTCATTTAGGAAGGATGATATATATTGTGGTGAAGAATAAAATCAGATGGAGACCTGATGCTATCCCCCAACTGAGTTTATGAAAACCCTATTTACCTAAATCCTAACAATTCGGAGGAGTTTCAGGTTAGTTGATAAAGAGAAACATGAAAAGTTTGATAAAGCGAGTAGAGAACATATATAAACATTTTGAGAAGGTTATTTATTCATTTTTGAAAAAAAAATCATCTTATGAAAATAAATTATTATAGTTGGCTAGCACACCTAGTTATTTGTATCGATAAAATTTTTTGAACCCATATATTCATTTCAGGAGTTCTGAGATTTTGTTATCCACATCAGCAAACAGCAGGAATGAAAACATTCGGTCAGTTGAAAATCAGAATGAAAGGGATATCAGTTTGGGCAATTTCACTCAGCTGAAGGAAACCTCCTTTCAGAAATCTGTTACGAAAACAAGGAAATATTGTCACCAGGTACTTTTTTAATATGACCAATGGCTGAAATTTCTTCTTCAGAAGAGGTAAGATATTAATTGAATTGTTATGTTGGAATTTCATTACAAAAAATCATGTGATTATTTAGTACAGTGTTTTTGAACCTTTTTCATGATGCTGTAATATAATCACCCTGTGGATAGAAAGAAGGAAATGTCAAGTTGTCAGTCAGTCGAGTTCGGGCAGTCTCGAGGAAATTGAGGCGCTAGCTGGCTGAATACTGTTAGAGACATTTATGCTTACATATGTGCATTTTGTATTCTATATTGAATAGATTAGCTTTGCAAGAACCTACGTGTGTTGTGCCTTGAATACTTGGCCCCTTAGCATACTACATTTTTGCGACGAAAGACTATCTTGCAGAAATGGTTGACGACGTGTATAAACATTTTCGTTTTGACAATTTTGTGCCGGAAGCAGAACAGTGGGATTACTATTTACAAAGATTTGAACTGGAATTGGAAATTTGTGGATTAATGACAGAGGAGAATGCATCCACGAGGCGGAATTTGCTACTTTCCAAAGTTGGATCACATGTTTTCAAAATTTTGGCTGATCATTTCAAACCGGACAAATCATCCACAAAGACTTACAAGGAACTGGTGGACGTATTAAACCGTTTCACGGCAAAAAGGTGTATATCTTTGCGGAAAGGATAAAATTTGCAAGTAAATTCCGTAAAGACAATGAGACTGTGACTGAGTATATGAATCGATTACGTGCATTAGCAGGAGACTGTAGTTTCGGAAACGGCTTAGATGAACGATTGCGCGATCAGTTACTTTTTGGAATAAATAATCGAGAATGGCAAGAAAAATTAATACAAGAACATCCATCTGTTGCGACAACACTAGAAAATGTCGAATCAACGGCTTGCCTTCTTGAACAAGCATCTATTCAAACGAAAAAAATTATTTTTCTCCAAACAAGTGGTGTTAAAATCGAAAATAGTTATGTAAATCGCGTGAATAAACCACAGACCCGACCTAGTGTTTCGCATAAGAATCATACTCAAAAATAAATTGCGAGAATTACATCCTGATTTCGATTGCCTGTTCTGCGGAGATTCGAAACATAGACAAAAAAATTGTCCAGCTTTTGGAAAAAAGTGTAGTAGTTGTGGCGAAGAAAACCATTTTTCTCGGGTATGTGTGATCTCAGGAAACACTGTTATCAAACAAACTTCAAAAGCGAAATATGACAGTAAACCGAAACGTCCCACACGTCATGTCAAAGAAACAAGCGACAACGAAAGTGATTCCTCGGACTCTAGCAATATTTCAGGACATGAAATATCGCATTTACTGAATATAAGAAAAATTGGCAGTTCAAGTAAAGTTATATTTTCTGTTCGCATAAACGATAATGACATTGATATGCTGTACGACCCAGGCTCAGTTCATGCTGTGCTAGGAGAATCAATCTGGAAAAAAATTGGTAAACCGCCTCTTTCAAAATCAGCAGATTTGGTGGCGTATGGCGATAAACCGATCAAAACTTTAGGAAAATCCATGGTTGACGTTAAAGCTTTCGGAAATGAAATGACGTTACCCATATACGTCACTCAAGAAGAGGACATACCACTTTTTGGTTTAGACTGGTGTTTGGCTTTCGATCCACCCCTCCCACCTGGTGCAAAAGTATTGCATGTGACAGAAGATTTAATTTCCCAAGGAATGATATCGAATTGTAGTAGAACTAATAAAGGGGAGGAAACTATTCAGAAAAATCGAATCGAGAAAATCCTGAAAGAATTTCAGAACTTTTCGAAGATGTCTTGGCCACATCAAAGGACATCGAGCAAAAATCCATATCGATGATGACGTCACACCAAAGAATTTTCGTCCAAGAAGCGTGCCACTTGCTTTACAAGATCAAGTATCTACAGAACTGGATCGATTAGTTCAAGAAGGTGTATTAGAGCCCGTGGACACAACAAATACTCAAATTTCATGATCATCCCCCATTGATGTGGCCATAAAGTCAAATGGAAGATTGAGGATTTGCGCCGATTTTAAAGTAACCATCAATAAATATGTTCAGGTAGACAACTATCCATTACCCAGATTTGAAGACATCACAGCTAAGCTTTCTGGAGGCAAATATTTCACCAAAATCGACCTCAAAGATGCATATTTGCAGATGGAAGTTCATAGTGAATCTCGTAAATATTTGGTTATTGCCACTCATAAAGGCTATTTCACTTATAAGCGATTACCATTCGGTATATGCTTTGCACCTTCTCTTTTTCAACGTACCATAGATCAAATTTCAGCTGGTATGGCGTTGGTTGTTATCTTGATGACATACTGATAACAGCTCCCAACTTAGTTCTTCATGCAGAAAGATTGAGGGAAATTTTACGGAGACTTCAAGCTTCTGGGATGAAAACACAGAAATCCAAATGTGAGTGGTTCACGAAAAGTGTCACTTATTTGGGGCATAAAATCGATGAAACTGGTTTGCATCCAACAGAAGAAAGAATTGAAGCGATCAAACTAATGCCGATTCCACAGAATACTACTCAGCTACGATCATTTTCAGGAGCTATTACGTATTATGGTAGATTTATTGAAAACCTCCATGTAAAATGCGTTCCTCTACATCGCCACTTGAAGAAGAATGCAAAATGGGAATGGACGACCGAAGACACAAAAATAATGAATCTGCTTAAGCAAAACTTAACTTCAAATGACACATTGATTCATTACGATCCCAAACTACCATTAGTTGTTACTAGTGACGCAAGCAATATTGGCGCAGGAGGTGTACTGTCACATAAATGTTCCGATGGAACATTGAAACCTATTGCTTTCGCATCACGCTCATTCAACGAGGTAGAAAGCGTTATTGTACTATCGACAAAGAAGCATTAGGACTAGTATATGCAGTTACGAAGTTCCACCAATACTTATATGGTCACAGACCATAAGCCTTTGGAGCATATATTTGGAGAAAATCGTCAGACTCCGAAAATTGCAAGTAATAGGCTATTACGATGGGCTATGACACTCAACAGCTACAATTTTAACGTCATTCATCAACCTGGAAAAGAAAATTATCCAGCGGATTCTCTTTCGAGGCTACCACTAAAAGAAATCTCCGAAGAGTTGGAATTGCCAAATCATGCAAAATTACTTCATATGAGGGTTCGTAACTCACCTATGAAAAGAAGTCATCTGAAGAGAGAAACCGTGAATGACTCAACATTCTCGAATGTAATCCGTTGTTTACAAACACACTGGCCCGAAAAGAAGAATTTACATAGAGATCTTGTGCCTTTCTATGAGAAACGAACTCAGTTGTCTTTTGAAGAGGACTTATTGCTATGGAAAGGGCGTATATGTGTACCTCTCGCCCTCCAACCAGAAGTACTGGGTATGTTACACGACCGGCATCCAGGAATAACTGCTATGCAATCACTAGCAAAACTTCATGTTTTTTGGCCAAACATAAATTTCGATATTGCTCAAGAAATAGAAAAATGTTTCACCTGTCAACAGTCGAGGCAGAATGACCGAAATTCACCCTTGCATCCATGGGGTATATCACCAGAACCTTGGTCAAGACTTCACTTGGATTTCGCTGGACCTTTTGAAAGTAAAATGTGGATGATACTTATTGATTCGTATACCCATTGGTTAGAAGTCATACCGATGAGAGACATCACTTCGGGAAGTACCATCGAAGCTCTCCGTGCTTTATTCGCTCGTTTTGGATTGCCCAAATTTTTGGTTACAGACAATGGTCCACAACTCACTTCGAACGATTTTGAATGTTTTTGCAGTGATAATGGAATAATTCATGTGGAAGTAACACCATACCACCCTAAATCAAATGGTCTTGCCGAGCGTGCTGTGCGAACTTTCAAAGAGAGAATGCGTGCTAGTGATCAGACATTGAACCAGTCGCAGAGACTTCAGTAATTCTTGTTTTCTTATAGAAATACAGTGAGAAGATCTACAAAAAGAACACCCAGTCAGCTGATGTTTGGCCGCCATCTCAGATCTCGATTTGATCTTTTGAAACCAGATGTGATGAAGAATATAGAGTATGAGCAATTCGTCCAAAAACAACATCATGATTCTACTGCTGCACCAGATCAAAATTTCATAGAGGGAGAAGAAGTGTGGGTGAATAACTCCTCAAGTAAAGGCTCACGTACTGGACCCTTATCATATCTCGTAGGAATTGATGGAATTTTGCGCCGTAAACACTGCGACCAAATGCGTAAACGAAAATTAATGATAAATACCAACGAACCTTCCCACCAGGAAATGTTAGATGAATTCGAAGATTACCAGTCTCCTCAACTTCATCAATCAGCGAGTTGCAACGAGAATGAAAGCTCATTGAATGAAGTGGAAGCAAAAGAAGGCGAGCTGAACAATGTAGACCATTCACTTTCCAGAGAGTGTGTCATACCAAGGAGAAATCCTTTTCGAATCAGAAAGCCTCCCAGTCGTTTCTCGGAATAAATAAATAAAAATCCATTATTCTTTCTTTGTGGGGGAGGTATATAATATAATCACCCTGTGGACAGAAAGAAGGAAATGTCAAGTTGTCAGTCAGTCGAGTTGGGGCAGTCTCGAGGAAATTGAGGCGCTAGCTGGCTGAATATTGTTAGAGACATTTATGCTTACATATGTGCATTTTGTATTCTATATTGAATAGATTAGCTTTGCAAGAACCTACGTGTGTTGTGCCTTGAATAGTTGGCCCCCCTATCATACTACAATGCGACCCCCCTGGTATGAAAAAATATTTCGCGATCCCCCGACCCTTCGCTTTTTTATCATGTATGTATGTGTATGTTACAGTGTTACAAATATTCATTCCATACGACGTTTTTATACGTCTCCATAATCAGGATTCGGATATAAGTACATAATATAGTACGTAAAACACATTATTTTACAATTACATACATCGAATACGTCGCCAATTGTTAACTAACGCAATTTACGCACATAGGTATACGTACGTACGACCAAGGCCGATGCCGGCCGTCCGGCAAGTGTGGTGGCTAGCTTGCGAGTTGTTGAGAGTGAACGAGCCAGCGGGACACAATGAGCGTAGCGGGGAGTGGGGGTGTCGCGGGACGAAGCGATACTCACTCAGTTCACGTCGACGGTTCAATTGTTTGACGACCGTAAGACATTGTTTTTACCTTTTAGTAATAATTACGCATCTGAAGTGATTTGTAATAATTCAAAATGAATAAATTTCTGAAAAGATCAACAGAATCGTCAACTTCTGGTGAGAGTAGTGGAAGTAAACCAAAGAAAAAACGTCTTTATGACGACAATTATTTGAAATTCGGGTTTACTGTGATTAAAAATAAACCACAATGCGTTATTTGTTTGAAACTTTATCAAGTGAAAGCATGAAGCCATCGAAGTTAACACGCCACCTCAACACAAAACATCCAAATGAAAAAAATAAGCCAGTGGAATTTTTTGAGAGAAAATTATAAGCTCTTCAACATCAAAAACTGGTATAGTACAAATGTCCAACCTAAATGAGAAAGCGTTGCTTGCTAGTTATCGAGTAGCTTTTCGTGTGGCTAAAGCAGGAAAACCTCACACTATTGCCGAAAATTTGATTTTACCAGCGGCTTTAGATATAGCAGAGATTATGTTTGGGAAACAAGAGGTCGAAAAACTCAAAAGTATACCTCTCTCTGACAATACCATTCAACGCAGGATAAGCGATATGGCCACTGACGTTCGTGATCAAGTCATAGAAAAAATAAAGGAAAGTACTTTTGTATCTTTGCAATTTGACGAATCCACGGATATTGCGGGTTGTGCGCAGTTTGTAGCTTTTGTGCGTTTTGAATCCAGTGAAAAATTAATGGAAGAAATACTATTTTGCAGAGCGCTTCCCACAAATACTACAGGCCAGTGCTTGCATAACATGTTCCTTGAAGCTACGCAGGATATGAATATCGATTGGGCAGATAAATGCATTGCTATTTGCAGCGACGGAGCAAAAGCGATGACTGGTGCGAAGAGTGGATTTATTGCTAGGCTGAAAGAACAGATGCCAAACGCTTGTTGGGTGCATTGCTTTCTCCATCGCCAAGCTCTTGCGGCCAAAACCTTACCACAGGAATACAGCTCTAAATATTATTATAAAGATTGTAAATTCTATTAAAGGAAAAGCGTTGCAGACACGATTGTTTCGGATTATTTGTTTTACCAAATTTTACCAAAATTTAGTTTACCATACAGAGGTTAGGTGGTTGTCAAAAGGCAAAGTACTGACCAGAGTTATGGAACTTCGTGCTGAACTTTTAATATATTTACAGCAGGCCAAGTCAGAATATTCTGAATTCATTTGCGACCCGGAATTCTTTTGAAATAAGCTTTTCTTTCTGACTTATTTGAGCATTTGAATATCTTGAATAAAAGTCTTCAAGGGCGAGATGAAAATGTCATCACTGCAAAAGACAAAATAAATGGCTTTACAAAAAAAATTGACTTGTGGTCGTCGTCTATAAATCAAAATAACTTCGATTCATTTTCGTCGACACAATCTTTTACTGAAGAAGTCGGATGTGAGATAAACATCAAGGCATATATACCTAGTATGAAAATGGTGTTAGATAATTTGAAAGAAGAATTGTGTCATTACTTCTCAGTGAAAGAGACATCGGAGAACACTGGGCAGAGGTGGATCTCAAATCCGTTTTTAAATGCAGCTATAAATGAGGTTAATTTGCCAACTAAGCTCAAAGAGAATCTGCTAGAATTATCTGCCGATGGGATGTTACACTTGGAATTCAAGTCTGCTAATTTGGATACCTTTTGGTTAAGGAGAAAAACAGAATACCCGAAATTGACAACTGAGGCTTTGAAGTGTTTGATTCCATTTGCCACCTCGTACTTACGCGAGTTGACATTTTCATCAATGGCCCAAATAAAAAGTAAGCAAAGAAATCGCTTAAATTTGGAAAACGATTTAATTCTATGTGTAGCAAATACAGATCCACGATGGGAGAAATTGATTAATCAAAAACAAGCACAACCTTCGCATTAACATGAGTCTTAGGATTTTATTTTTTGTTAATTTGTTTGTATTAACATACAAATGTTTATGAGTATATCCTTTTGTTAAAATTATCACTCTTAATAAATCAATATTTTCAATCTTTATTGTTTTTTTACTGAAGTTGTTCTCTCGATCTCTGGCGAACCCCCTTCGCGACTCCCCAGGGGGTCGCGACACACAGGTTGGAAAACACTGATTTAGTATAATAGTTAAATAGTGATTTATGCAACAAGTGCAAAAAGTAAGTGTTTATTGCACTCGACGTGAAGTTGTCCGACGAGGCCGTCAGGCCGATTTGCAATAAATGCTTTTTGCACGAGTTGCATACAATATTTTTTCTACGTTCATGCAAAAATAAAGAAATGTTTTATTTAGGTGGCACTAAGCGTGGGAAAATAAAAAGCGTAATTTAATAGCAAAATATTTAATAATTAATTAACACTATCGATTTGCATTGAGAAAGTCAGGAACTAATACCTATGTTAGGAACAATTTAACTCATTTTTGATAAATTGTATTTTCTAGTAATTCCGTAATCCAGTATGCAATACATATGATTGAAAATAATATGAAATATGCAATTGTTTAAAATGTAATACAATATCACAAAAAATGCACTAAAAATAGCATCGATTTAAAACGCTGTAGTAGAATGCCAGATGAGTGCAATGAACATTTTATTGCACTAATGCAATAAGAACCAGTTTTTTCACTAAATATAGTTAATCAAGTTTTGGTTTTTGCATGAACGTAGAAAAATTTATAACAGCCAAACTTCAAAATAATCTAAATGAATGTGGACTCCTCTTCCACAATCCTTCGGGGATTCTGAAACTCGAAAGCTAATATTAGAAGGTCAAAGAATAATTCAGTGAGAAAATTAAATAATAATTTCCGTGAAAAAAATGTAGAAAAATCTATTTCCAGTTTCATATATTTTATTCGGGATGACCATGTTTTCATTGGATTCATATTTCTAGCTGATATACACCTTCATTATGACAGGGTGGCCTGATATCATATAAAAAAAAAATAAAAAATACATTTATTGTCTAAAATATTATACTCAGCATAATATAATTTACCCCACACAAATAATATTCAAACTCATAATATTTAAAACTGATATGAAATGTCAAAAATTAGTATTCAGATAAGTGATTCATGAATAATTTTTCATTTAATATTGATTTATATTTGTTGAAGGTATGAATGAAGAACAACTTTTCAACCATTCCCATCGAAACTTTACAGGTACATTTGTGTTTTATATTTCACTTGACACGTGTGGAAATTAATTATTCTTGAAATTCCGCATATGAAATAAAATTCAGCATATCTAGGCAAAATTCAGTATTTCTGTGTCCTGTCCTGTTGGTGGATGAAGCAAAGCCAATACGTCCTTGACAACACAGGATCATTTGAGGTATATATTATCATAGAGCTCGTCCAATATTGAAACGACCACTTTGGCCTTCCTCTACCTAACAACCAATTCTTCTCGAAGATGCACGAACTGTGGCTATCAATAGAAATTCCATAGGCGTACCAAATTATTTGGTATAGGCGATACACGAGACGTAGAGAACTTACACTCATATAACTTCTAGATGGAAAAAATATTTTTCGACAAATCTGCCAGAGGGCATTTTGGCAAGGTAACAAGTAAACTATTGCAAAGTTGAATAAATAACTGGACTACCTATTTATTATTCAAACAAACCTAACCTTTCAATCGCTGCATGCCAAGACACTGGTGAAGATTCGCCGTAGCTTAAGCTGCCACATCAAATCGTGTCCACTCGTGTTTTCCCCCTCTCTACCTACCAAACGGTCGTTTCAATATTGGGGGAGCTCTACACTACTAGGTGATAATTTATAGGTAGATGTTCTCAACATGACTGATTTTTACCACATTTATATTAGCTCGCTTTCGTGTCTGTTCGGTACAAATCTTGCAATCGATTTTAAACTAACTTCCTGGTGAGTTTTGAAACTTCAGACATAGCTCAGAACTAGATGACATTGCAATATTGAGTCACTTTCTTGTCTGTATGTCTGTTTTTTGTCTGTAGAATGTTTACGGAACAAAAAGTGAGGTTAGGATTGGACAATATCTCCATAGCACCAACAGAATGATCGATGAGTCAATGAGCACTGAATTTAACTGCCTTCCAAATAGTCACTCAATGTAACAACTAGAAGAATTACAAATAAATTAATTAATAACCTACTAAACATCGTTAGAATACATAAAATAGTATGACAGGTACATTCCCCTGAAATTGAAAACAAGCAAATTAAAGGGTTCATTTGTGTTTTTACCATGTTTATATTAACTCGCTTTTGTTGTCTGTTTTTCCGTTCGGTACAAACTTCCCGATTGGATAATTGATCTTCAAACATAGCTCAGAACTGGATGACAATGCAATATCAACTCGCTTACATGTCTGTCTGTCTATAATAATAATAATAGTAAAGAGCAATCGATTTTAAACTAAATGAAATAAACCTGAAATTTGCCACATGTCTCTGTTATCATCTCATTAAGATGTATTTTTAGTCCGTTTTATAAACTTGGTATATTGAAAAAATATATCAAAATTTCAGGTTGACGTTCAATAATTATTGGAATTGTTTTTTTTATATTTAGAGGTTGATTGATGTTCACCTTATTTGATACACATATTGCATATGCCAAATATCTTTGCATCACATGAAAATAATGATTCACCTAGATAAATAATTATTTACAGCTTCTACTATACAAATCTCTTCTGAAAATTTTGTCCCATTGAGCATGTAATAGAAAGTTTATATTTATTAAATTCTTGATGGAAAACCACTCATAGATTGAAATGTATGATTTTTTTATTGAAATAAGATTTCCTAAAGTTTTCACTCTGAATGAGTTTTTGGTATTCTTCTCTGACAGGGTATTTGTTGTTGTCTGAATGGAAGACATTAATTTTTTTTGTACATAGTTGAAGTTTTTCTTAAAAAAAATATATCAGAATCAAATATATATATATATATATATTATAATTTCTTGACCACATGTTTATTTTCTTTGTTTTCTCGGAAAAAGGGCCTTAGTCAGTCTATGTATTTTTTATTTGATACGACATTTCAACAAACATTGTTTATGTCATCTTCAGGTAAATTCTTAAAAAAATGATGTAAAATATCTAAAGTTGAAAACATAATACGTTATATAACATCAAACAAATATGATTGAAATTCAAAGAGACGTTCAAACTCACAATATAATTTAACAGTTATTCTTTCAATATTTCGTGTTCATGTTGAAATGAGAAACATTCTCAATTGAATATTGAATAGAAATATTTTTCTGTGAATTGAAAAATCCACGATAAAAATGAAGTAATGTTTTGTGAATGTCTAACATAAAACAACTACTTCCCCGGCTAAAGCCACGCTGGACATTGAACTTCATCTGATAGATATTCTGAAAGGACCCTAACTCAATGAGTTCTTGATTAAGACTGGAATAGAAAATCAAATAACTATCTGAATGAAAGTGCAAATGTTCAATTTCAGATTTTTTTCTTTTGAGTTAGACATTAAAAAAAAACATTTTTATCGTGGATTTTTCAATTTATAGAAAAATCTTTCTATTCAATATTCAATTGAGAATGTTTCCCTTTTCAACATGAATACCCCACAAGAGGTTATCTTGAACGATGGACGATTGTGACTAAAGTTTATCTTTCAGTCGCAGATGATTCCACATCTGATTTCATGAACATCCTGTTCATAGTTTTAAACAAATCAATTCGTGTTCATATTTCACAATTGGAATGAACATTGTTGAATATCTGAGATTGCTTATCGAGATTGTTTTATCTGTTATCGTTTTTTTCACTTGTTTTTTTAAATAAGTGTTTGACATATTTAGTTGTGAAAGATAAGTGCCATGTGAAGTGGAATGAATAGAAAAATCGAATTAAACGGTTTTCTTCACATAAAGGATTCAATATAAAATTGAACCAGAAAATGGAAGATCTCAGGTGAAAAACACCTGGCAAATACCACGCAGAACGTTGAATGATATTCACCTGAAAATCCATGCATACTTCCATATAATATCAATGGAAATTGAATGCAAATGTTTCTTTCTGATAAGCTCGATTATGTTTAATTTGTGTCGTGTTCACCTAACAATCCGCATACCGGTTTCAGGCTTCTTGGCCCTCATCAGTACGGAGTAGTCAACCAGCCGAAGGTCCAAAGAACTCTGGCTGAAGTGAGACACAACGTAAAGAAACCATCATCGAGCTTGTAACACCTATAGGTACGCCGGAAAAGATAAACTTTAACTGGCGGTACCTAGTGACAGAAAGAAACACTCCGAAAATCTCCCACCTCGATAGGTTTCTAAATAAAAGATTCCTTCTCAGTAGGAGTGGCAAGCCCGTCTAGCATATAGTGAAAGATAAGTGCCATGTGAAGTGGAATGAATATAAAAATCGAATTAAACGGTTTTCTTCACATAAAGGATTTAATATAAAATTGAACCAGAAAATGGTAGACCTCAGGTGAAAAACAACTACTTTCCTGGCAAATACCACGCAGAACGTTGAATGATATCCACCTGAAAATCCATGCATACTTCCATATAATATCAATGGACATTGAATGCAAATGTTTCTTTCTGATAAGCTCGATTATGTTTAATTTATGTCGTGTTCACCTAACAATCCGCATACCGGTTTCAGGCTTCTTGGCCCTCATCAGTACGGAGTAGTCATATTTAGTTGTAGTATGTGGGCTCTATTGTTATAATTTATGCAAGACTTTCCGTGTCAAAATGTAAAGATCAGTTTATTTTCATTACTATTTTTTCTTTTGTCAAAATTTCCACCTTGTCAAAATCGAATTTATGTTGATTTTCCTTTTCATGTTTAGACAATGCTGTGATGTCTGATTTTAATCTATTTGTTTGATGTTATGTAACGTATTCTGTTTTTAACTCTACATGTCTTACATTATTTTTAAGAATTTACCATGAAGATGACATAAACAATGTCGAAACGTCGTACTAAATAAAAAATACATACACTGACTAAGGCTCTTATTCCGAGAAAACAATGAATATATATATATATATATATATATATATATATTGTTATGTTATGTTATGCCAATTATAAGTTTTAAAAAGAAAAAACCCATAAAAAGAATAATTAATAAATAGTTATTAGTTTCAAGAGATTGTTTTTACATAATTTTGGAAGTTCTATTCATTTGTAAGCCTATGTATAATATGGATAGATAAAAATATCAAAATACTATAACACAACCAATTTCATACACTGTCATAATGATTATAACCCATAATTGGTGAAAGGACAACAAAAAATCTAGATTTACAAAATTTTCATGAATAAAAAGTTTATACATTTATAAATTTGAAACATACAGTATATGAAATTGTAGTCAACTAAAAGTAGCCAATGGTAGAACAGCAAACTTCTTATGAGAATAGCCAATCAGGGAATAGATGGTCATATGGAAAATTGGAAATTGTGAGAGAATAACAACGGGGTGATGTCATAAGCAATTATTATTGAAATATGTACATAGTAATAAGAATGGGAAAATAGTTGTATATATACATTATATAAGATGAACCCAAACAGTGAAATATGACAATTTGGTGGCGAATTCAAACATTCAAATGGAAAAGAAGAGGGAAAATTGGTATCCAAGGGACAGCAAAAAAACAAAGCCAAAGGAGATCGAAAATGAATTTACAAGGGAATGCCACGCAACATTTTTGAGAGAAAGAAAAATGAAATAATTCCAACATTTGAAGAACAAAACCAATATCACCTTAATTATACAACATATCCAAGTGTCCAAAGCTGATTTCTGCATATGTATGATTCCTGATTTATGGTATTGGAGTTCCTGATAGAGCTTGGAGTGAGAAGGGATCCAGTTTCAGGGCATATCTTGAACACCGACATTTCCAGCCAGGTATAAAAACTTTAATAGTGCACATCCGGTCCTGAACAATTTCACAAATAACGTATTTCACATCTGAAGAACTTCATTTCACTTTATTTTGAACTATAACAGAAAACTTCACTCTCAAGAAAAAAGTGAGGTTGTGTCTATCCATCCATGATTTGATTTTTATGATTATCTGTGAATATTTGTAGATTCACATTAGAATAAGTTATTTCTCCTAGGCCAGGTGAAGTTAAGTCTTCCCGAATAAAGGAAATAATTGCTTTTTGATACTTTGTTGTTTGTTTTCTTACAATGATCAACAATCATAACAAAGACTATTGAATAAATTGAAATTAGACAGCAGTGGCTAGTGGCTCTATTGCCTGAACCGACTATCTGAGGTAAGAGTCGTACCAACTGTTGCTTAGCCGTGGTGAGAAACGTGATAACAATTGGCATCAGTGTGACGAGAGAACAGTGACGTTCGCAAGCAATTATTATTACAGCATACAATACATATACAGGGCGAAAATATCTATTATATCATATCAATTTGGCTCACAAAGAATAGCAAAAACTATTAGAATCTTATATAATAATTTTTTAATTTTACAGGGCGAAAATATCTATCTATATCATATCAATTTGGCTCACAAAGAATAGCAAAAATCAATATACAATATATATATATATATATATATATATATATATATATATATATATATATATATATATATATATATAATATAGATATATATATATATATATATATATATATATATATATTTATATATGAAAGATACATCTGACTGCAACCCCAAGACAGTTTGAATAATGTTTTAAACGAACCAGTCATGATAATGAAACTGTCTGAATATATATATATATATATATATATATATATATATATATATTTATCCCGCGTACAATATTACATCCGTACGTGGGTTTCGACCATACACTACCGCGTCCTGAATGATACAATGTCCGTATACCGGATGCAGTATTGTTTTTCAACAATAATTCCATTATTTTGAACGAACCATCGAATTATATATTCGCAAATTGTACTCCGCTTCCAGAGCTCCCATGACATATGAGAACAGAAAACATTAATTATCAAATGCGAGAGTTATGTACACCAGAAAAACATAATGAAGGACGTACTATTATACGGTCTTTGAAAGTTCCAGTATACATTTAATTCAGACAATTTCTGTTTGGGGGGCGCTTTAAATCGTGAATGCTAATATACATTGAATATACTCCTTTCACCTCAGTCTGGCAACCATGTACATAAATACATTTTGGTCAGTGTCTTCATGTGCGAAGTTCTGGTGCTCTTTTATTTTGTGAGTAAGTAAACTTTGATTTTTTTACCGGACTTTTATATGTGTTTACAGAAATTCAAGATTTATGAGGAGGAAAACATATCATATATGAATGCAATAGTAAATTACATCAATTTCTCCCATTTGTTCGAAAGAAATAACTTTTATAAGTTTTTGAGAATTGCAAGTGTTTTTATTAATTTTCAAGAAATTGAGTTATTCACAAATTGATTTTTGATAGTTTGGTTGACGAGTGCAGCATTGTGAGGTGGTAACTCTTACTATTTATGTAGACTGCAGACTTTTCCAAAGTGTTTATATTCAAGGCCTGGCATGCTCCAAAAGTGAACTGGACAGACGCTCTTTCTTTCCACGCCACAGACGGTTGTTTTGGGAGAGCATTATTCTCCCGTGGGCGACTCCGATGCAGATCCAACATTTAGCCCAATATGCTAGACAAGTTATTGAGTTCATATTTTAATTTATCCCGTATCATTCGCATTCATTCGGATCCTACTCATCTCAGAAAAAGCACATTTTTCCTTCTATTATTTCATCATCATTTATTTTCAGGTAAAAAAAACAATCGTTTTCGATCTTTGCTCTCAAATTCTTCCAAATCACGACCAATGAGTTCATGAATATTCCGTCCAGCCCTAGCAAACAAGGGATCAAAACGAAACCCTACCTTCTACACTGGAAGACTGAATGACGAAATTGACAGTCTTCCTTCCAATCCGAATGAGAATATATCTACTTACGGGAATATAACTGAATATTGAAGAATATGAAAGTGGAAATATTGTGTCCGAAATATATATAATGAAAAGGGGGGAATTTTGTGGCATAGATGACAAATTATTAAATTAAAGAATAAAAAAGGATCCTCAAGTGGAAGTCGAACCCACGACCTTATGATTTCTAGCATACACTCTACCATCTGAGCTATTCGAGGATATAAGTTGCTTTTTTTTTCTTTTTTTTTTCTTTAATTTAATTAATTTGTCCTCTATGCCACAAAATTTCCCCTTTTTCATTATATATTTCGGACACAATATTTCCACTTTCACCTTATATGGCTGAATCTTATCAGTGGTTAGATATCATCTGCTTAGATCTGCTACTGGAATTTTCGTATGTCGATGAAGTTGAGTGACAGGTAATTGATCTCGACGGCCAGTGATAAGTACGTTTGGATTTTCGATTCATTTCTCACATAAATATTAAATTATGGAAGAAAAGGGTTCACGAATGTGTGACGATTCCTATGTCTTCGAATAGCTCAGATGGTAGAGCGTATGGCTAGAAATCATAAGGTCGTGGGTTCGACTCCCACTTGAGGATGCTTTTTTTTCTTTAATTTAATAATTTGTCCTCTATGCCACAAAAATTCCCCCTTTTTCATTGTAGAATATTTTTTTTTGGATTACCTCATAAGGTTCCATCAACAAAAAAGAGAATATTACTCACTGTTAGTTTTGTGAGGAGGAATGGGAGAATACTCCTTGAGATCAATAGTGTGACTGAGGTTAGAAAAACAAAAATGAAAAAAAAAACATTGAAAGAGAAATGAAAAGGACATTGGTGGAATGGACAGCAGATCAGAAAAAATTGTAAAGAAATTTTGAAAACATATAGAAATAAAATATTTCCCTCGAAGAGATATGAATGTGAAGAATCGAAGGTGAAATACTCACAATTATTAGAAAACAAAGACTGAGCGAAGATAAAGGTATTTGTACAAAATACATATTCTGCAAAAATGTAAATATATTCTGAAACTGACTAATATGGAGATTTTATTTCTTATTTTTCAGATGACTATCTGAAACAAGTTTATTCATTTGGGAATCGTGATATTTTGTTGTATTTTGAAGATTCCAGAGAATTTATTTGTGTTTTACTCTTTGAAAAAGCAGCACTAAAAGCTCCAAAGTCACACACGTGTGAGTCTAGACTGACTTGGGACTACAAACTCTCCCTAAGACAACTGGCTACGAGTATTCAGGTTACTCTGATGTGGGTGCAAAGAAATCAAAGGCAATGCGGAAGCGAACAGCCTTGGAAGGGGCAGATACCTAATCTTCTGGCCCAGAACCCTTCTGTGATATTTTTAAAGCCCACATCAAGAAGGAGTTTCGGCGCTGGGAAGCTGACAGAATTGAAACCCACTGGAATAAGATTCCAGGGCAAAGACAAGCGAAAAAGCTTTTGAGCTCATCGCCAAAGAAAGCTGAACAGCTTCTCGAGTTCGACAAGCAAGACTTGAAACTGGTACTGCTCACCGGACATTGTCCTTTGAGGTATCACCTCAAAAAACTGGAAAGATCAGACGGTGAACTGTGCCGTTACTGCGAGAATTTCGCTGAAACTGCAGAACACCTGCTTTGCGACTGCCAAGTGCTGTTTTGCAGAAGGCTTGAGTTCCTCGAAGGAGTTTCACTAACGCCCTTATTCACAGGTCGAGGTACGGAGGGGCTGAAGAGCCATATCAACCCCCCTATGATCTACTCTTTTGAAATGTATTCACTTACGAATCTTCCGGAAATTATTAATTCATTTATATATATATATATATATATATATTTATATATATATATATATATATATATATATATATATAGCGTACTATTTCTGTGAGCTCAATCAGTTTTTTTCCCAAATCTTGTATGTACTGTCACGAATACACTACTTCCACAGCAACAATATGTACAGTGGTAACAACAGCAAGCTGGTGAGTACCTTACCCTACCGCACACTATGGGAATCCAGACACGCTGGATCAATGCGCTAGGTTATACTGCTACCGAATCATTTCAGCCACGGTGGGTCCGCCTAATGAGGCTACTGGCTCTGGGATGTCAGTACCCGAGCGGGTAAATGTGCCGCTCCCCGCCAAGTCAGCAAAAATACAATCATCAGTGCCCATAGATAAAGGACTTCCCCGTCTCTACCTAATACGGTATGTTTTTCATTGGTCAACTATCTATCACCCTGCCCCCAGAGTCCAACACCATGTGGCGTGCGAGGCAACGGCAAGCCTATGGGGAGGTCCTCTTCCCTTGGATACCCATGTCAACAGGAGAATTCCAATATCAGCAAGATTTCTCTCGCATCAACCAAATCCGCCGCTTACTTTCTTTCAAAAGCTACTGGGTATGCTACCATGTTAACTGAGAGGAGACATGGACTCTACCTAGCTATGTCTGGGATCGTCACAAGTATTACCCCCTGTCGGCCTAGATACATGGCGGGCCTAGGCCCCACACTTCTTCCTCAGTTGATTTGATGGAAAATTGAATAGATACATTTTGATTAGAAAGGGATTAATTTTCCGAAGAGAAGGACGTCATATTAACTATAGTTTGATTCTCTCAATTAGTATTACCATAACAGGTGAGTGATGAGATAAGAAAATTTGTGTTGTAGTTATCTGCCCGAAAGAGCACAAAAAAAACAAATATTTAATGACAACATAAACGATTCCAAAACCCAGTTCTCTGTGAGTTTTATGAAACTTTGGATAATCATATCATTATCTACATTTTTCTAATATTCAATAGTTTTCGAGTAGTAAATTTCAAATTATTCAAAGAATTCTGGAAATTTGATAGTCTGTTGGGATCGGGGATGTGTATTCGTGTTGTATCTGTCATATTTTTGTTGCTGTAATGGAACACCATCTTTTATTATCATATCATCCATGACTGGTCCCCAGCAATTACGAAATTTTTTTATGTGTAGTTATACATATAATGGAAGTGAAGGAAGACATCACCTAATGGGTTGATCATTTGGAAACATCAGAAAATACTTAATTTAGGGAACAAAACTGAATAATTACAATAAAAGGATTAATCAAATGATTTCATTTATATAACTATAATTTATTATTATTAGGATTATTTACTATTATACTAATTATATATCAATGATGAGGAGATATTGTTCGAGAAAGAGTTTAATACTATAAAGTAACTTTAGGATTAGGTACGATGAGGAATAATTTTAGTATTTTTTTTTATTTCCTTTTTTTGAGAATTTTTCCATAATTCATTACAGAAATAAAATAATTATTAAAAAACCTTTTCGAAGGCAAGCTTTCATTCAAATGCACTAAAAAGTAAAAAATAATTGCTTTGGATGTGTGACGTAGATTATTCCGTGACTTGTAGATTCAATTCAATACGTACGCCCTAACCTATGCATTTTTTTAAAGCATCGTTATTATGAGGCCTTTTTTTCCTGTAAGTTCTGAGCTATCTAGTCCTGCAATGAGATCAACTCATTCGCCATATTGAATTTGCCATCTTCAATTTATGAATTTCAACTAAAAATCAATGATCTTGGACTTAATTCGTAATCTCCGACCCCAAACACTCCGACATACCAACTTTGAATCGAATCGAGCCGACATCGACTCCGAAAACTCCCTCACACAAATATTGAATAGAATCGGACCATAATCACAAAACTCTTTTACCATTTTGGAGCCGCCATCTTAATTCATAAATTTCGACAAAAAATCATTATCTCCGACCCCGGAAACCCTCACATACCAATTTTTGATCCATTCGGACCATAATCATAAAACTTATCCGCCATCTTAATTTTTTTTCATTTCTGAAAACCCCCACATACCAATTTTGAATGGAATCGTACCATAATCACAAAACTTATCCGTCATCTTGAAGCCGTCATTTTTGTTTTTTTTTCTAACGAAAATTTCATGATGCATTGTCACCGGAATTATGATCACCTGCCGAATTTCAGCTCAATCGGATGTCGGCAAGTGTTCCAAAAATGGATTACATATTTTGAACCGGAAAGAATGACAGCATATGAACGAAGCGAGTTAAATAAAAATGTGTAATAAGACATGGCAACAGCGCCGGATGCCGTATCGTGCTGAGGATGGAAGATATAATGAAAATTGGACGCAGTATCATACTGAATATGAAAACAAATTATTCACCGGACGTGATAATGATATGATGGTGAAAGGACGCAATATCATATAAGAATACTTTTTTTTATTTTTGAAGTTTTTGGTAATCTGAATTGACCTAGATAGCGTATTTCTGGTGGACGCTGTATTGTACTCTTCCTGAAAGGACGCAGTATTGTAGGCAAGATGTATATATATATATATATATATATTTATATATATATATATATATATATATATATATTTATATATATGTATATATATATATATATATATATATATATATATATATATATATATTATACATCTTGCCTACAATACTCGATCCTTTCAGAAGGTATTTACCGTCCACCAGAAATACGCTATCTAGGTCAATTCTGATAGAGTATACTGGTTCTACACAAAAAATCCTACTCAAAGCTGGTTTCAGATCATCAAAAACTTCAAAAATGAAAAAAAGTATTCTTATATGATATTGCATCCTTTCACCATCATATCATTATCACGTCCGGTGAATAATTTGTTATCATATTTAGTATGATACTGCGTCCAATTTGCATAATATCTTTCATACTCAGCACGATCGCCATCCAGAGCTGTTGCCATGTTTTATCACAATTTTTATTTAACTCGCTTCAGTTATATCTTTTCTTTCCGGTTCAAATTGTATATCCATTCTTGGAACATTGCCGACATCCGATTAAGCTGAAATTCGGCAGGTGATCATAATTCCGCTGACAATACATTATATAATTTTCGTTGGAAAAAAAAACAAAATGACGGCTCCAAGATGATGGACAAGTTTTGTGATTATGGTACGATTCGATTCAAAATTGGTATGTGGGGGTTTTCGGGGTCGGAGATTAGGATTTCTGATCAACAAACCCAAGATGGCGGGCAAGTTTCGTGATTATGGTCCGATTCGATCCAAAATTGGTATGTCGGCACGACTCGATGTCGGCCCGATTCGATTCAAAATTGGTATGTCGAGGTTTTTGGGGTCGGAGATTACGAATTAAGTCGAAGATTATCGATTTTTACTTGAAATTCATAAATTGAAGATGGCAACTCCAAGATGGCGAATGAGTTAATCTCTAGATAGTCTCCTCATTGAAGGACTAGATAGCTCAGAACTACAGGAAAAAAGGCCCCATAATAACGATGCTTTAACAAAAATGCATAGGTTAGGGCGTACGTATTGAATTGAATCTATAAGTCATGAAATAACCTACGTCACACATCCAAAGCAATTATTTTTTATTTTTTAGTGCATTTGAATAAAAGCTTGTCTTCAAAAAGGTTTTTCATTAATTATTTTATTCCTGTAATAAATTATGGAAAAATCCTCAAAAAAAAAAATAAAAAAAATACTTCTGAAGTCATAAATAAAATTATTTGCATCGTAATCCTAAAGTTACTTTTATAGTATGTGAACCTTGATATGTTCTTTCTCGAACAATATTTCGTCATCCTTGATATATAATTAGTATAATAGTAAATAATCCTAATAATAATAAATTATAGTTATATAAATGAAATCATTTGATTAATCCTATTATTGTAATTGATCAGTTTTGTTCCCTAAATTAAGTATTTTCTGATGTCTCCAAATGATTAGGTCATTAGGTGATGTCTTCCTTTACTTCCATTATATGTATAACTACACATAAAAAATATCATTATTGCTCGGGACCAGCCATGGATGATATGATAATAAAAGATGGTGTTTCATTACAGCAACGAATACCCATCCCCGATCCCAACAGACTATAAAGTTTCCAGAGTTCTTTGAATTATTTGAAATTTACTACTCGAAAACTATTGGATATTGGAAAAATGTAGGAAATGATATAATTATCCAACGTTCCATAAAATTCACAGAGAACTGGGTTTTGGAATCGTTTATGTTGTCATTATATATTATTTTTTTGTGCTCTTTCAGGTAGATAACCACAACACAAATTTTCCTCATCTCATCACTTACCTGTTATGGTAATACTAATTGAGAGAATCAAACTATAGTTAATATGACGTCCTTATTTTCGGAAAATTAATCCCTTGCCAATCAAAATTTATCCATTAAATTTTCCATAAAATAAACTGAGGTAATACTTGTGACGATCCCAGACATAGCTGGGTAAAGTCCATGTCTCCTCTCAGTTAACATGGTAGCATACCTAATAGCTTTTGAAAGAAAGTAAGCGGCGGATATGGTTGATGCGAGAGAAATCTTGCTGATATTGGAATTCTCGTGTTGACATGGGTATGCAGGGGAAGAGGGCCTCCCCATAGGCTTGCCGTTGCCTCGCCACAAGGTGTTGGACTCTTGGGGGCAGGGTGATAGATAGTTGACCAATGAAAAACATACATATTCGGTAGAGACGGGAAAGTCCTTTATCTATAGGCACTGATGATTGTATTCCTTGCTGACTTGGCGGGAAGCGGCGCATTTACTCTCTCGGGTACTGACATCCCAGAGCCTGTAGCCTCATTAGGCGGACCCACCGTGGCTGAAATGATTCGGTAGCAGGATAACCTAGCGCGTTGATCCAGCGTATCCGGATTCCCATAGTGTGGGGTAGGGTAAGGTACTCACCAGCTTGCTATTGTTACATATTGTTGCTGTGGAAGTAGTGTATTCGTGATAATGAAAACAGACAAGATTCGAGAAAAAAAAACTGATTGTGCTTACAGAAATAGTACGCTGTATATATGAATAAATTAATAATTTTCGAAAGTTTTGTAAGTAAATACATTTCAAAACAGTAGATCATAGGGGGGTTGATATAACTCTTCAGCCCATCCGTACCTCGACCTGTGAGGTCTTTTGTACATTACCCTTCACCTATTCAAGATCCGGGATTCCGAGACTCCCTGTAAAGTGTATCAGTTTCCTGGGAGCTGAGTTCCTGGTGGATAAGGTCGTTAGTAAAACTCCTTCGAGGAACTCAAGCCTTTTGCAAAACAGCACTTGGTAGTCGCAAAGCAAGTGTTCTGCAGTTTCAGCGAAATTCTCGTAGTAACGGCACAGTCTGATTTCTCCAGTTTTTTTAAGTGATACCTCAGAGGACAATGTCCGGTGAGCAGTACCAGTTTCAAGTCTTGCTTGTCCAACTCGAGAAGCTGTTCAGCTTTCTTTGTCGATGAACTCAAAAGCTTTTTCGCTTGTCTTTGCCCTGGAACCTTATTCCAGTGGATTTAAATTTTGTCAGCTTCCCATCGCCGAAACTCTTTCTTGATGTGGGCTTTGAGAATATCACAGAAGAGTTCTGGGCCAGAAAATTGGGTATTTGCTCCTTCCAAGGCTGTTCGCTTCCGCATTGCCTTTGATTTCTTTGCACCCACATCAGAGTTACCTGCCTATTCGTAGCCAGTTGTCTTAGGGAGAGTTTGTAGTCCCAAGTCAGTCTAGACTCACAAGTGTGTGACTTTAGAGCTTTAAGTGCTGCTATTTCAAAGAGTAAAATAGAAATAAATTCTCTGGAATCTTCAGAATACAACAAAATATTACGATTCCTAAATGAATAAACTTGTTTCAGATAGTCAGTTTCAGAATATATTTACATTTTTGCAGAATATGTATTTTGTACAAATACCTTTATTTTCGCTCAGTCTTTGTTTTCTAATAATTGTGAGTATTCCACCTTCGATTCTTCACATTCATATCTCTTATTTTATTTCTATGTGTTTTAGAAAATATTCTGTTACAATTTTTTTCTGATCTGCAGTCCCTTCCACTAATGTTCTTTTCATTCCTCTTTCAATGATTTTTTTTCTAACCTCAGCCACACTATCGATCCTATTATCTTCTGAGGAGTATTCTCCCATTCCTCCTCACAAAACTAACAGTGAGTAATATTCTCTTTTTTGTTGATGTAACCTTATGAGGTAATCCAAAAAAAATATTCTACAATGAAAAAGGGGAAATTTCTGTGGCATAGAGGACAAATTATTGAATTAAAGAAGGAAAAAGCATCCTCAAGTGGGAGTCGAACTCACGACCTTATGATTTCTAGCCATACGCTCTACCATCTGAGCTATTCGAGGACATAGGAATCGACACACACTCGTGAACCCTTTTTTCCATAATTTAATATTCATGTGAGAAATGAATAAAAATCCAAACGTACTTGACACTGGCCGTCGAGATCCATTACCTGTCACTCAACTTCAGTAGCAGATCTAAGCAGATGATATCTAACCACTGATAAGATTTAGCGAAATATATAAGGTGAAAGTGGAAATATTGTGTCCGAAATATATAATGAAAAAAGGAGAATTTTGTGGCATAGATGACAAATTAATAATTTCAAGAAAAAAAAGCATCCTCAAGTGGGAGTCGAACCCACGACCTTATGATTTCTAGCCATACGCTCTACCATCTGAGCTATTCGAGGACATATGAATCGACACACACTCGTGAACCCTTTTCTTCCATAATTTAATATTCATGTGAGAATTGAATCGAAAATCAAACGTACTCATCACTGGCCGTCGAGATCCATTACCTGTCACACAACTTCATCGTCATTCGAAAATTTCAGTAGCAGATCTAAGCAGATGATCTCCAACCACTGATAAGATTTAGCCAAATATATAAGGTGAAAGTGGAAATATTGTGTCCGAAATATATAATGAAAAAGGGGGAATTTTATGGCATAGAGGACAAATGATTGAATTAAAGAAAAAAAAGCATCCTCAGTGGGAGTCGAACTCACGACCTCATGATTTCTAGCCATACGCTCTACCATCTGAGCTACTCGAAGACATAGGAATCGACAAACACTCGTGAACTTTTTCTTCCATAATTTAATATTCATGTGAGAAATGAATCGAAAATCAAACTGGCCGTCGAGATCCATTACCTGTCACTCAACTTCATCGTCATTCGAAAATTTCAGTAGCTGATCTAAGCAGATGATCTCTAACCACTGAAGATTCAGCTATATAAGGTGAAAGTGGAAATATTGTGTACCAAATATATAATGAAAAAGGGGAATTTTGTGGCATAGAGGACAAATTATTAAATTAAAGAAAAATAGCATCCATGTCCTCGAATAGCTCAGATGGTAGAGCATATGTCTATAAATCATAAGGTCATGGGTCACAATATTTCCTCTTCCATATTCTACAATAATCAGTTATATTCCCGTAAGTAGATATATTCTCATTCGGATTGTTATCTCTGGAGTGGAAGGACGACTGTCAATTGCGTCATTCAGTCTTCCAGTGCTTCTAGGTGTAGAAGGTAGGGTTTTGATCCCTTGATATTGGATTCTCGTGGGTAGAAGGTAGTTTTTCATTGTGTTTCCTAGGGCTCTACGAGAAATCTTCAAAAACTCATTGGTCGTGATTTGAATGAATTTGAGAGCAAAGATCGAAAACGATTGTTTTTTTTACCTGAAAATAAATGATGACGGAATAATAGATGGAAAAATTTGCTTCTTCTGAGGTGAGTAGGATCCAAATGAATGCGAATGATACGGGATAGATTGAAATATGAACTTAATAACTTGTCTATCGTATTGGGCTAAATGTTAGATCTGCATCGGAGTCGCCCACATGAGAATAATGCTATCCCACAACTACCGTCTGTGGCGTGAAAAGAAAGAGCATCTTTCCAGTTCACTTTTGGAGCATGCCCGGCCTCGAATATAAACACTTTGGAAAAGACTGCAGCCTACATAAAAAGTTAGAGTTACCACCTCACAATGCTGCAATCAGTCAACCAAACTATCGAAAAGCAATTTGTGAATTCTCACACATATGTAAAGGTTCTGAATAACTCAATTTCTTGAAAATTGATAAAAACACTCGCAATTCTCAAAAACTCATAAAAGTTATTTCTGGCGAACAAATGGGGAGAATTGATGTAATTTACTATTGCATTCATATATGATATGTTTGCCTCCTCATAAATTTTGAATTTCTGTAAAACATATGAAAGTCCGTTGAAAAAAAATTCAAAGAAGTTTACTTACTCACGAAATAAAAGTGCACCAGAACTTCGCACGTGTTTGCACATGAAGACACTGACCAAAATGTATTTTGCTACATGGTTGCCAGACTGAGGACGCATCATCATGCTACAGGTGAAAGGAGTATATTCAATGTATATTAGCATTCACGATTTAAAGCGCCCCCCAAACAGAAATTGTCTGAACTAAATGTATACTGGAACTTTCAAAGACCGTATAATAGTACGTCCTTCATTATGTTTTTCTGGTGTACATAACTCTCGCATTTGATAATGAATGTTTTCTATTCTCATATGCCATGGGAGCTCTGGAAGCGGAGTACGATTTGCGAATATATAATTTGATGGTTCGTTCAAAATAATGGAATTATTGTTGGAAAACACTACTGCGTCCGGTATACGGACGTTGTATCATTCAGGACGCGGTAGTGTATGGTCGGAAACCCACGTACAGACGTGGGATAAATATATATATATATATATATATATATATATATATATATGTTATATCCAAAAATCCAGGCATTCTTCGCAGTAATTCCACAACGCAGTTGCAACATTGTTGCAAGAGCAAATAGGACAAAGCCAAGTCAGCATTCATCCACCTGGGCTCCAGAAGCCGTAAACAAGGCGCAGTTCTGAGTCAGCACCACAGCATCTATAAAGAGGATCCCAAGAACCGAAGAGCGTCACTTCTATTCGGCACTTCTATTCCGTTAGTTGTCACGTATATATCATATAATTTTTTTT